>JASANB010004509.1:0-10939 GCA_030248155.1 Sabatieria punctata | reverse complement strand
TAGTATGCATGTTGTGATTTGTGTACTGTATTGTGTCAGCTTTATACTCTTCCTGCCATCTGAAAGTACAGTATGTTAAGTGTTTCGATGTAACGGTATTGTAAGTCAGTTCTGCTTGCTTTCGATGCTGAGCTCGATGAACGTTTTTTATTTGTTTAATCAGTTTTGTGTTTATACTGTGCATGCGTATGTTTTAGTGTACATTTATAATGTGTAGAACAGAATATTGGCCTTCACTTAAACAGGCAAGCAGTGCGTTTAGATTAGCTTTGTTACCTTTGGGCCGGCTTAAAATTTCGTAATTTAAAATAGCCCCAAAATGAGCACTACAGTATGTAATAGAACACCTTTTTTGATATGCTGCTTGTTAAGATTATCTTGCACGCTATTCACTCTTATAAACGATATTATTGTCTAGATTAGAGGGATTTTACTGCCGAATGCAAGATTTAATAAACAAAAAAGTTTAGCTTAATTCGTAAACCTAATCATTAACCAGGGATATGTACTGTGTGTGAATTGACCTCGCGCACAAGGCTGCCGAGATGATAGATGCTGTTGATTTGATTTGTGTCTGTGATAATGATCACTCTAAGTTCCCCTTGCAGGTTTGATCAGCGTACCCGATAACCTGTGGATCTGGTTGTTCTTTGTATTTTAAATCTGTTAAAGTTTGACCACGCAAATGGGGACTTTCCCTTCATCCCATGATTGACAGCCTTAGAGAAATTTCCACATAGTCTTTGTTCTCTGAAACGAAGACTCTGTGCTAATTTTGTAGTTGTTTCAAGTGTCTTGTGAGAGAGCTTGACCATCGATCAGTCACTTGAGTGTAGGGCCCGACCGGATACAAATTTCTACCGGATCCGGATCCGGATATGCCCATATCCGGCCGGATCCGGATCCGGATATGCCGGATATCATTCATAAACTTAAAATTTTTTACAATGCAATAAACCACATACAGGGTGTCTCAAAAAATGATCACATTTCTTTTTACTGCCATTTCCGCAAATTTTGACCAAATAGGCCGAAATTTGGACTCAGGTGCCAAAATTCGGGGAATTTTATGTGTTAAAGTTTGGTGCACTAGGCTTGACTAATTCTCGAGAAATTTCAAAAAAAGTGAAAGTTGGTAATTTCAATAGCGAAAGCCGGTCACCGAAAAAACGTTATATTACATTATCGCCTAAACTCTAACGATAGCGTTGGAGCTCATGCGTCAATTTTTTTACACACGAATTACCCTGAACTTCTGCGTATACACTCCAAATTTCATCCAATTGCGACAAAAATTAGGAAAGATACAGGAAAAGGAAATGTTTCCATTTTTCGCTGACCGGCTTTCACTCAGGGTTGTATATTTTTCCGAAAAAAACCTCGGCCTGTTTTTTTCCAGTTTTTTTCCGGTTTTTTTCCGGTTTTTTTCCTAAATCGCGGAAAAAAACTCCACCCCAAGTTCTGAGTATCCTAGGCTGGTTTTATGATTCCTAACGCTTTCTAGCGCCTTCCTCAGTCTTGTTAGACCAGAAATACACGTGTTACATTGATATAAATCACGAAACAGGCATGAAACAGTGCCTGACAGGTTCCATAAATAACGCTATATGCAAATTTTCTTACAGCAGTTTGCATTTTTGTTTTTTCATGCCAAATTTGGTCTTTTTTGTTGTTTTTCTAACAGTTTTGAGTCAGTATGGCCTATTATACATAGCAAAAGTCCATTTTTTAAACGAAAAATGACGTAAATTAGCTATTTTTAGCTTGAGTTTTTTTCCGCGATTTATGTTTTTTTCCGACCCTTAGGAAAAAAACCGGTTTTTTTCCGGAAAAAAACAGTTTTTTTCCGGTGTTTTTTTCCCACCTCACATCCCTGCTTTCACTATTGCAATTACCAAATTTCACTTTTTTTAAACTTCTCGGGAATAAGTCAAGCCTAGTGCACCACACTTTAACATGTAAAATTCCCCGAATGTTAGCACCTATGGTTCAAATTTCAGTCTATTTCGTGAAAATTTGCGGAAATGGCAGTAAAAAGAAATGTGATCATTTTTTCGGTGACCGGCTTTCACTGTTGAAATTACCAAATTTCACTTTTTTTTTAAGTTTCTCGGGAATGAGTCAAGCCGGGTGCACCAAACTTTAACACATAAAATTCCCCGAATTTTGGCACCTATGTTCCAAATTTCAGCCTATTTGGTCAAAATTTGCGGAAATGTCAGTAAAAAGAAATGTGATCATTTTTTGAGACACCCTGTATATACATTTCTTTGTTCTATAATAGTTGATTCAAAACAACATCTGATAATTGTGGTTCAAACAACGCAAGTTATACTTATTAAACAACAACATTTCTACTTTCGGGCATCAGAGAGAAGGAGATGGAAGAATTGACGATGCCTCTTCCAGTCACATACAGTATTGTGGATCAGGTATACCTGTACCTGTACCTGATTATCAGGTAGATTTGCAATACCCACCTGATACCTACTGATACCTGATCGGGTACTTTCGAAATGTACCTACCTGATTTTGGGTATTTTTGGACTGAAACAGGTAAAGGTATCAAGTACAAACAGAAGGCTTCTTCAGACTACAATACCTCCTAATTCTGTTAATACTATACTGAGAATGCTTTCAAAAGCGTTTTTCAAGCTAATTTTGTTCAAATTTTCTCGCCCTGATTGGGCCGTGGCTCAACCAGAGATCTAAGAATTTAATACTTCCTTTTGCAAAATCCTGAGCAAGCCAATAAGTAAGGGGAAGACAAATAGGGACAGATTGTACAGGTAAAAAGGGTTTACGAGAAGCCTTACTCTAAGTGGCAAAGATAAACCACCAGTGATGTACAATGTATGTGCAAAGCGATTCCGCACTCTGGTGATATTTTCAGAGCGGGTTTTTAGCATTTTGTGCAGTTAAATAGCGAAAAATATCCTAAAATGACTGGAACTAATCTAATTTTATGTTCAAATGCGTAAAAAATCACGTTTTCTCATCTGTGACTGATATCCGGCATATCCGGCAGGTAATATCCGGATCCGGTACCGGATCCGGATATGGCCATATCCGGCCGGATCCGGATCCGGATCCGGTCGGGCCCTACTTGAGTGTAGTGTTGTTACAATACCAAAATTTCCGTTTGACTATGACTATGACTACCACTCGTTTGAGTACAATACCAAGGTAGTCAAATTTGACTATATTGTAGTCAAACCGTTTGACTACCATGGCCACAGGTTTGACTACTTTGACTACTTTTTGAGACATGGCAAAGTTGACGTTTTCAGCGAATTATAAGCTTCAGTCACCAAGTGTCAGTCAAAAATGACTTTGACTGAGCGCACAAAGTGTTTACTTTGAAATATACAGTATAGTTAACTGATAAAAATTAACCCAGAATTGTTTAATTTTCAAAAATTTCAATGTAAAAAGCATCTTTCGGAAAGATAGCGCAAAAATAGGCAAATACCCGGTTTAGTTTGGTGTAAAATCAAAGTAGTTTTTGATTTTTCTCTTGTTCTTCTTTGCTCCATAAAAGAGGTATTGTACTGTACATATGTCATAATTTTCACCCTTACCAAACTGTTTAATTTGCCTAGCATCAAGCAGAGATTTGCTGACTGACAACCCATACATATAACAGGTCATCCACCGAAGGGGGGATGGGATGGGGGTTGGTGGGTCTGGTGCCGGCGGGGGATGTTTGGCTAAAAATCGCCAAAAATCGCTAATTTGGACTGAGATACAGCTAAAAAATCCTGTTTTGCAGGCGATTTTACCATTTTTTGTGTCTGAAATCGTAAAAAATCGCTAAAATTTGCTCAAAAAATTTATCTGCCAGCAAAATCGGAGGGGGCTCGGGAAAATCGTCTCGGTAGGGGGTCCCCATCCGAGGGGTCTGGCCTAACTCGGATGGGGGCAGACCCTCTGTTACATGTATGCTAACATCTGTTATCAGTTCACAGTTTTAGAGAAAAGGGTTGTTTGTCTTCTAAAGAGCTAAAAATGAAACGAATTTATAAAATATTTAGTTACGAACCGTAAAAAGGTGGAAAAATTGCTTGAAAAGCCGCTGCTTATAAGAAAATATAGTCATAGTCAAACGGTTTGACTACCTGGTCTTCGTTTGACTACGTATTTATGGTGACCAAGGTAGTCAAACTTTGACTTTGACTACCTGTCTGTTTGACTGCGATATCACAAAAAGTATTAACTATGACTTTGACTTTGACTATAGTCATAACAACACTACTTGAGTGGCCCATACTTGGAGACTAAAAGCTTGGAACATGCCCTTTACAAACGATTCCCTCCCAATGATGCGTGGGCGCACTTTTGTCAGTCGAATTTCACACATTTTTCTGTCTAAATTTCTTGGGAACCTCGTATCATCATGATCAAATTTAGCAACTATTTTGCACGAACATTAATTATTCATACGATCTTGGCATCATTGATACAAAATTGCCCCTAATGACTAGTAAAATAGTAGTAAAATTAGTCAAATTATTAGTAAAACAAAAAATAGTAAAATTTGGAGCTGTTTGGTAGTAAAATAAAAATTAAATTGAAGAGCTGAATTTGTAGTAAAATTAGTAAATAGTAAAATAACAAAATCCACTAGTAAAATAACAGTACCCCACAGCCCTGGATACCTAGAGTAGAGATGTGCACGGGCACCTTTTTTCCGGCCCGGCCCGGCCCGGCGGGCCGATCAGGTGAGGCATGCCTGGCCCGCCTTGCCGGACGGGCATCAAAATCGGGCCCGGCCCGGCCCGGCCCGCCCAAAATCCGGCCCGGCCCTGTCCGGCCCGTTACTCGGTGCCGGTGCTTTGTCTGTCTTACTAAATTTTTGAAAATTTGGCATGAATTTTCAGATTAAAAGCAAAATTTCATGTTAAGCTTTGGAAATTGGCATTTTAAAACAGCGAATTTCAAATTTATGCTTGCGAAATTAGAGCGCGAACCGGTATTGGGTTGTTTTCCAGGAATTGGATATTGCGGTTTTTTGTTATTGATAATGATACACAATGTAGTAATACCATACAATGTACATCACATATCCAAGGCAGTGCGGGTGGTTGACACCCTTTTTAAAGCCAGACGCAGAAGCTCAACCCTATAAATCAAAGTGGTCACTTGAATCTAAGTCTGAGCTCCAAATTGAGGCTTAAAATTAAGTTGGTGAATCTAAGTCTGAGCTCCAAATTGAGGCTTAAAATTAAGTTGGTGAATCTAAGTCTGAGCTCCAAATTGAGGCTTAAAATTAAGTTGGTCGGCAGGTGGGGTAAAGGCTTGTGTACAAACGGCACCAAGGCTGAAATTACTGTTAAAATAATTCTGCATACAGTAGAACGGCGCGTATTTTGAATTCATTTCGGGCAATGCTAAGCTAATCAAGGTGTTCTTTTTTGCATTCTGCTGTTCTTTATGCATGCCTGACGGGCATCAAAATCGGGCCCGGCCCGGCCCGGGGGGGTCTGAAAATGGTGCCCGGCTCGGCCCGGCCCGTCCAAAATCGTTGACGGCCCGTGCACATCTCTACCCTAGAGAGGCATCAGTATAGAGAACTCCCCGTGACCTGTTATGCCAAATATAAAAGTACCCCTAGAGACGCATCAGTATAGGGAACTCCACAGTGACCTGTTTTGCCAAATATAAAAGTACCCCTAGAGAGGCATCAGTATAGAGAACTCCCCGTGACCTGTTATGCCAAATATAAAAGTACCCCTAGAGACGCATCAGTATAGGGAACTCCCCAGTGACCTGTTTTGCCAAATATAAAAGTACCCCTAGAGAGGCATCAGTATAGAGAACTCCCCGTGACCTGTTATGCCAAATATAAAAGTACCCCTAGAGAGGCATCAGTATAGAGAACTCCCAGTGACCTGTTTTGCCAAATATAAAAGTACCCCTAGAGACGCATCAGTATAGGGAACTCCCCAGTGACCTGTTTTGCCAAATATAAAAGTACCCCTAGAGACGCATCAGTATAAGGAACTCCCCAGTGACCTGTTTTGCCAAATATAAAAGTACCCCTAGAGAGGCATCAGTATAAGGAACTCCCCAGTGACCTGTTTTGCCAAATATAAAAGTACCCCTAGAGAGGCATCAGTATAAGGAACTCCCCAGTGACCTGTTTTGCCAAATATAAAAGTACCCCTAGAGAGGCATCAGTATAGAGAACTCCCCGTGACCTGTTATGCCAAATATAAAAGTACCCCTAGAGACGCATCAGTATAGAGAACTCCCCGTGACCTGTTATGCCAAATATAAAAGTACCCCTAGAGACGCATCAGTATAGGGAACTCCCCAGTGACCTGTTATGCCAAATATAAAAGTACCCCTAGAGAGGCATCAGTATAGAGAACTCCCCGTGACCTGTTATGCCAAATATAAAAGTACCCCTAGAGACGCATCAGTATAGGGAACTCCCCAGTGACCTGTTTTGCCAAATATAAAAGTACCCCTAGAGAGGCATCAGTATAGAGAACTCCCCGTGACCTGTTATGCCAAATATAAAAGTACCCCTAGAGAGGCATCAGTATAGAGAACTCCCCGTGACCTGTTATGCCAAATATAAAAGTACCCCTAGAGACGCATCAGTATAGGGAACTCCCCAGTGACCTGTTTTCCAAATATAAAAGTACCCCTAGAGAGGCATCAGTATAGAGAACTCCCCGTGACCTGTTCTGCCAAATATAAAAGTACCCCTAGAGACGAATCAGTATAGGGAACTCCCCAGTGACCTGTTTTCCAAATATAAAAGTACCCCTAGAGAGGCATCAGTATAGAGAACTCCCCGTGACCTGTTATGCCAAATATAAAAGTACCCCTAGAGACGCATCAGTATAGGGAACTCCCCAGTGACCTGTTTTGCCAAATATAAAACTACCCCTAGACAGGCATCTTTTTAGAGATCTCCCCGTGACATGTTATGCCAAATATAAAATTACCCCTAGAGAAGCATCATTATAGGTAACTCCCCAGTGACCTGTTTTGCCAAATATAAAAGTACCCCTAGAGAGGCATCAGTATAGAGAACTCCCCGTGACCTGTATGCCAAATATAAAAGTACCCCTAGAGACGAATCAGTATAGGGAACTCCCCAGTGACCTGTTTTCCAAATATAAAAGTACCCCAAGAGAGGCATCAGTATAGAGACCTACCCGGGACCGGTTGTGCCAAATATAAAAGTACCCCTAGAGACGAATCAGTATAGGGAACTCCCCAGTGACCTGTTTTCCAAATATAAAAGTACCCCTAGAGAGGCATCAGTATAGAGAACTCCCCGTGACCTGTTATGCCAAATATAAAAGTACCCCTAGAGACGCATCAGTATAGGGAACTCCCCAGTGACCTGTTTTGCCAAATATAAAAGTACCCCTAGAGAGGCATCAGTATAGAGAACTCCCCGTGACCTGTTATGCCAAATATAAAAGTACCCCTAGAGACGCATCAGTATAGAGAACTCCCAGTGACCTGTTATGCCAAATATAAAAGTACCCCTAGAGACGCATCAGTATAGGGAACTCCCCAGTGACCTGTTTTGCCAAATATAAAAGTACCCCTAGAGAGGCATCAGTATAGAGAACTCCCCGTGACCTGTTATGCCAAATATAAAAGTACCCCTAGAGACGCATCAGTATAGGGAACTCCCCAGTGACCTGTTTTGCCAAATATAAAAGTACCGCTAGAGACGCATTAGTATAGGGAACTCCCCGGTGACCTGTTTTGCCGAAAGAGAGCTGAATCAGGATGTTAGCAGAATTGTTGAGTGCATCCAAGGGCTAGAGCTTGAGCTAAACCCTCAGAAGTGCAGTGCCATGGTCTTTCCATTCCATCCGGCGGCCCAGAGCTGAACCTGCCCTTGTTATCCATGGCGAGCAGGTAGCTCTAGTAGAGGAGGTGAAGTACCTAGGCATCAAGATAGATCGTCGGCTAACCTTTGTTCCTCATGCCCGATTTGCTGCTCAACCTGCCAAGCAAGCAATCGGAGCTCTCTTCAGACAGTTGAGAGGAGCGGCGCCGGCCTACGTACTAGAGCGGGTCTACCATAGTTGTGTTTTGCCTCAGTTCTTGTACGCTGTAGAAAGTTGGTACCCAAAAAATAGGGCTGTAAAGTGTAAGTTAGAACGTGTTCAGAAATTTTTCTTGTGTAGTTTTGTCAACAACTTTAGTCTTTGTTATCCAGACTTGCTTAGTTCAGCTGTGCAGAAATGCGGCCATCTTTTCTTGCTTATTTGGAAATTTGTTGTTATGTGACGCTTGGAGCTGTTTTATCGTTACTATCACCAACTTCGTTTTGCGCCAGCAGACTGGTTCGCTGCCCCTTCTACTCGTGCTAGCAGTCGAACCAACCACGAATGCCCTGTTCCTGTTGTTGTGGCGACCAGGACAGCCACCACAGCGGCTACTTTTGTCTGCACTACCGCTTCGCTTTGGAATAAACTGCCGGCTAATACTCCTTCTCTGTCTTACGCGAGGTTTAAACTCTTTCTGCACTCTGATTCGTTTGAAAACTTAGTTCACGATATGGCTGTTGTTTTATAACATATTATCGTGCCGCTCGCTTGCTGTTTTACGGTGTAGAGCTTTCATGGCATAAAGTTGAAGTTGAAGTTGAATGTCGTAGTATGGATGGTCCCAAAACACCTGCTGGTCGTTTTTTCCGCGACAAATGACAGTGCCATTCAATCAATTTTGGTTTGGTTGCGGTGCAGATTTTAAGAGTCAGTCTCTGATTCGATCGAGTCTTGGTATGTCAAGTTGAAAATCGAACTTTTGCGTAGAGACCTGTGCGTTGGTCTACTAATAGGCATTCATGAGTTATGTTAAACCTGCAAAGGGTTTATGGATTTGACGCTTCATTCCCGAGATACAAGCCGCCAAAAATCGGCCCGCTTAACTATGGGACCAAAATTCTCAACTCGAATTTCTTTTGTACCAATAAGAGTTGGGACTAAAAAATTGGAGATTTTAGGTAACTTTTTGAGTAGTTTAAGAATTTTTGGTCCAATATTATTTTTGAGTAAAATTTTTTTTTGCGACCACCTTTGGCCGGCCCTAGCTCGATTGGAACCCCCCCTACACAGTTTTTTTTATTTCAGAATTTTGTAGCGCTATCAATTTGCCAGACTTTGGTGTAAAGCATTTTGGGCTGCGACCCGACATTGGTGAGATATTCGCCTCCGAATGGCCAAAACCGTGCAGAATTTGCTAGTTTTGCAGTACACAAAGCTACGATGCCGGATTACTTCACAAGAGTTGGACAAATTGGGGATTTTTAGGTAACTTTTTGAGTAGTTTAAGAATTTTTGGTCCAAAATTTTTTTGAGCAAAAAAATTTTGGCGACCACATTTTGCAGGATCTAGCTCGTCTGGAACTCCCCCTACACAAGGTTTTTTTATTTCAGAAGTTTTGTAGCGCCATCAATTTGCCAGACTTTACAGTTGTAGCATTTTAGCTCGTGACCCGACATTCGTGAGATATTCGCCTCCGAATGGCCAAAACCGTAGCTTTGTGTACTGCAAAACTACCAAATTCTGCACGGTTTTGACGATTCGGAGGCGAATATCTCACGAATGTCGGGTCGCAGCCCAAAATGCTTTACACCAAAGTCTGGCAAATTGATAGCGCTACAAAATTCTGAAATAAAAAAAACTGTGTAGGGGGGGGTTCCAGACGAGCTAGGGCCGGCCAAAGGTGGTCGAAAAAAAATTTTTACTCAAAAATATTTTTGGACCAAAAATTCTTAAACTACTCAAAAAGTTACCTAAAATCCCCAATTTTTTGGTCCCAACTCTTATTGGTATGAAAGAAATTAGAATTGAGAATTTTGGTCCCATAGTTAAGCGGGCCGATTTTTGGCGGCTTGTATCTCGGGAATGGAGCGTCAAATCCATAAACCCTTTGCAGGTTTAACATAACTCATGAATGCCTCTTAATTACCTTCAACGCACAGGTCTATGCGCAAAAGTTCGATTTTCAATTTGACATAGGGATAAGGGCGGAGACTCGATCGAATCAGAGACTGACTCTTAATAAAATAGTGCCAGCGGACTATGCATGTATCAGATTCGCGATCAGCCTGACCGGTTGTGTAATCTAAAGCTGATCTTTTACGACCGTTGCCGAGATCAGCAAAGAAGTTAGAACGGTAGTTGGCACTGTTGCATCGTTTCGTACGCAGTTGACGTTAAGCACATCTGTTGATTGAGTTTCTCGCGATGGCAGACTGCTCCTGTAGTGGTTTGCTGGGCTATGGAGCGCTGGCTTATCTGTTGATTCGGCTTCTCATAAACCTCTACAACACTTTCTACCCATTCTTGCTGGCCTCGCCTATCAAAGACCTGGTTGCTTTTAGTGGAGCTAATTGGGCTGGTAGCACCGTTTTCTGTTTTGAGCATTGATTTTGATGGGGTTCCATCAGACCTTCCAATTCGCGTGTAAATATTCTGCCCCGGTACTAACCTGAGCCATGCGGCAGATAATTTGAGAATATAATTGACTTTGTGACCCATAAAGCCAGGCCGGTTTCCAGAAACATATATGCCTCAAAACATATAAATACAAAACATATTTGACATGCAAACATATTGAGAAACATAAACATATATGTATGTCTTCCCAAAAAGAAACACATTTATGTTTTAAAACATATAATAAAACATATATGTTTCCCACAGTAGTGGGGGCTGACCCCCAGACGCCCCTGTTACAGGTATGACTGTACCAGGGGGCTTGCACGACGGACTTTTCCAAAATATGATGGGCGCCACTTCGTCAAGCGCTTATAACTTTTGAAGCAAAAGGGGCACAGGAATGGGCCTCCAAGCATTCGACGTGGTTTGCGGCGAGCTTTCAAACACAATAACTGCAGTCTTTCTACGCCTATTGGTTGGCGCGAAATTCAAATTTTTCTGCCTAGCAAAA
>JASANB010004505.1:0-63679 GCA_030248155.1 Sabatieria punctata | reverse complement strand
CCATATATTTTATCAATTAAGGTGTTTCAGTACTCAGACAAACAAAAAGACACTATGAGTTCTTCAGGAGAACTGTTCCTGACCGTACAGCCAAAACAGTACCGATTTCTTGGAGAAAGGAACTGATGTTATTGAGGGAACAGACGATGCAGCTGAATGGAGAAAAACTGATGTAAGATCTTCTTTCCGTTACAAGCAGCCAGCTATAAGGTTAGCCATTTCAGCTCGGTCTAGACGTTTTGAAGTTCACAGATCAAGAAAAGATCAACATGTTTCGAATGACGGCAGCTTCTTTGCTAATGGGCGAAATAAAGTTCAGAGCAATGCACAAAGATGCAGAACTGGTTTCTGTGGAGAGCATAATCGGTGAGCCAGACAATTTCAGTGATGGTTGAATTGGCACAATAATCAGCTTTGCAGAACCCGACCATGTGTGCACTTTGCTCGGAATAGACACTCTGTCCTTCATTGAGGCTCTAACTGAACCTACTGTCACAGTCAGAGGAGAGCTGGTGAAACAAAGCAGAAGTTTGGAACAGGTGTGGCTAGTTTTTACAGCTTCTTTTGTCTTTATATTCACATGTGCATGCATATAAACACAATGAAATGCATTGCAGTATGCAAGAAACTGCAGCTTTAACACAGTAAACTGCAGAAATGATCGATGGTTTAGCTTTGAGCAATGCAATTTTGCTTTTCAGGTGATGTTTGCGTTATCTGCACATGCCAAAGCAGTGTACGAGAAGAAATTCCGTTGGCTAGTAAAACGGTGCAACACCACACTGTGCAGACAGGAAAAACACACCAGAAACTGGCACTTCATTGGAATTCTGGACATTGCTGGATTCGAGATTTTCGATGTTCGATTACTTCCTGTTCACTTGCTGGTTTAACTGAAATTTCCTTTTCAGGTGAACAGTTTTGAGCAGTTGTGCATTAACTACACAAACGAGAAGCTGCAATACTTCTTCAATCACCAGATGTTCGTGCGCGAACAGGATGAATACCGGCTTGAAGGACTGGACTGGGAAATGATCGACTTTGCACTGGACCTGCAGCCGACCATTGACTTGATCGAAAAGGTAATCAGTATACAGTAAGCTGTACTATGGGTATTCCGTTTGTTCTTGTTGTTTGTAATACATACCATAACTTGCAGCCGATGGGTGTTCTGTCCCTACTTGAGGAAGAGTGCATCATGCCAAAAGGCTCGGATGAGACCTTTCTACAGAAGTGCAATGCAGTGCACTTGGGAATTGTGCCCGTTTATTGGCGACCCAAGGGGGCCAACAAGAAGGGAGCTCATTTTTCGATTACACACTATGCTGGATTGGTAAACAAATTTCTGTAGTTTAACGATTTCTGAGCATTTACTGTCAGGTGAATTATAACGTTTCAAACTGGCTGGAGAAAAACAAAGACCCATTGAATGCGTGTGGTGCATCTGTTCCAAAGATCCAAAAACCCTCTGATGAAAGAAATATGGAATTACTATGGAACCACTGGCTTTAAAACAGGTAATAAGCGTGTAACAATACGTTTGTAAAACTACCGGCAACTTCAGATGACCAACTGGCTGAAGATCCTAAGAAGAAACGTCGTGGTTCCCTCCAATTTTTGACAGTGTCAACGGTTTTCAGAGAGCAGCTATTCAATCTACTTTGCATTCTCAATTCTACCAGTCCCCACTTTGTTCGATGTATTGTACCAAACTATGAAAGAAAAGCTGGTATGACATGTGTGGAACCTGTGTTTTTACCCTTTGCCTACTGTTGGTTGAAGTTGTTTTAAAGAATTTTCTTTTGAACCCTTTTCCAACCAGAATTCTATACTTCTCCAACTGGAGGAAACCTTGAAAGACAAATCCAAACATACCGTCGAATTTAATATGCATGATCTGTGCATTTTGCAGGTCTTGTAAACGGTCCGCTAGTTCTGAACCAACTGCGTTGCAATGGAGTTCTGGAAGGTCTACGGATTGTATCACGAGGATTTCCCAATCGGCTACTGTATGAGGAATTCAGAAACCGATTTCGCATTCTCAGTACCGAAAGAGCCGACTGGCAGGTGGACGGACAGACTGCTTCGAAAAACATTTGTGAAGACGTTGGATTGAAAAGAGTTGACGACTTTGAACTTGGAATGACTAAGGTGTTTTTCTTCGATTTTACAGTAATCAGTGCATTCATACAGGTCAAATTTAGCTGTTTTTCCGTGTTGGAGTTTTGGGACGCTTAGAATTGAAGCGAACTGCAAAATTCACTGAAGTGGTGACATATCTTCAAGCTGAGATTCGTAGCTACCTGGTGCGCTACAAATGGAAATACCTAGAACGCAAACAGTACCTCATTCTTCTACCCAAGTTTCACAATTATTTTTGTTTCTTACAGTGACTACATAGTTTTGTTGCAACGCAATGTGCGCTACTGGATAGAACTGAGGAATTGGCACTGGCTAAAACTGTTCAAAATGGTATAAAGAGCTGATCAATCAAAACGACATCTACAATAGATATATAAATGCATTGTAGGTGAAACCAGCAGCTCAACATTCCACCCAAATGATGCAGCAGAAAGTAGGGGAGATGGAAAAGGAAAGAGAAGAACTAGAAAAAGTATTTTGATACAATCCTGCAGCTTGGAAAGCTGAAAAATTGCAGAGACTTCGAGAAGCAGATGAAAACGAAAGACTACGCAAGGAAAACGAAGAAAAGCACAGAGTGCATATCCTAATATTAATAGTGTCTTTGTTTATAGAAATTTTGCAGAAACAAATCGAAGAATTTGAACGGCAACAAATGGGGGAAAAGAAAAGAAGGGACGAATTGAATTCAGAAATCGAAAAACTGGTAGAGTCAGCTAAATATTCTAAATTTCGGGTAATCCTCCACTGTTTCTTAGAAATCATCCAACAAAGACAAAGATGACGAAATTTCTCGACTAAAAGCTGAACTAGAAAAACTGAAGAGAGTTGGAGCTTCTTCTGTAGGAGGCGGAGTTGACAAAAATCAGCTGACTGATGACGTCATTGTGGTTAGTCTTGACAGTTCTGCCGCCGACAAGCTCAGAGATTTGGGACTTCTGAACAAGTTGAACGATAAACAGGGCAGCGGACAAGCAACAAGGAAGGACGGACAAAAAGAAGGCGCCCGCGTCTCTTTCGACCCAAGCGCCGTGGGCGATTTGTCGGATGAAGATTTGGCTGAGCTTCGACTTGAAGATCTGAGAAAACTAATGATCGATCAAAGAAATAAGAACAAAGAGCAAGAGGTATGCAATTTTAATTAGAATTTAGAAAATCCATGATAACCCTTGAAATTACAAAGTAAGCTGTTCATTACAAATGCAACATGGACTAATGGTCCGATAAAATTTTTACAGGCAATCATCGCGCTGCCGCGCGGCAAAATTTACTTAAAAATAGAAAAAACGAACTTCATTTTAATAAATTCAAATCGTTTCAGAAGAAAATCAACGATTTGACTAACCAACTAGACCAAAATAAGAAAGAGCTGGAAGAAAAAGATAAAAAGCTGAAGGAGGCCGAATTGGAGTTAAGCGAGCTAAAGAAAAAATTGGAACGAGACGCCAAAGCTCTAGAAGAAAGTGAACGAAAACTAAAGACTGTCCAAGACGAGCTGGAACAACTGCGAAAACGTCTACAAAAAGCTCTGAAAGACTTAGAAGAGAAGGAAGAAAAGCTACGAAAGGCCGAAGCAGATTTGAATGAGCTCAAAAAACGAATTCGTGAATTGGAAAACGAAAACGCTGAACTAAAGCGAGAACTGGAAAAACTGAGAAGAAAACTAGAAGAGACGCAAAAACTGTTGGACCGAAAAACAAAAGAACTAGAAGACGCGGCCAGTCGGCTAAGAAAATACGAACGGGAAAATGCAGACCTGTCTTCTCGATTATCGAGTGCTACTAGAGAACTAGAAGAAAAAAGCAGACTGGTAACCAGACAAGAACTAGAGATTGAAGAGCTCAAAAAGTTGCTAAAGAGATTGGAGCAGAAATTGGCGGCCGAAGTATTTTTGTCTACGCACATTCACAGTCATAGACACAGCTCAATTTTTGCAGAGCGAAGAAAACCGGAAACGCGAGGCCGAGTTATTGCGACTGCAGCGCCACCTGTCGGACGTTTCACAAACAAACGAGTCGAAAAAGATGGAGATGAGCAATGAGTTAGCAGAGTTGCGCCGAAAAGTAGAATCGCTGAACAAAACATTACGCAGGTGCAAGAGAACATTTGGTATTCTGCATTGACAACCATTGTTTAGTCAAAATGAACAGCTACAAGAAGCAAGACAGGCATATGAAAAGTTGTCAGAGGAGAACAGAAAGCTACAGAGTCGACTGAACGATTTACAATCGCAGCTTCAGCTAGAAAAGACAGAGAGAAAACGACTGGAAAGCCGAGTTTACGACCTGGAACAAGAGATCGATGACTTGCTCAGGAAGATTGAGGAACTGAAGAAGCGGATTGAAATTCTCGTACGCAATATTCATTTCAAGGGTGTGTAGCACTCAAAACAAAAAAGCCTATATTTAGCAACGTGAGAATCAGTTGAAAGACAGAGAAATCGCCAAACTGAGAGATGAGATGGAAAAGATGAGTTTGGAACACGCCGAAACCGTGAGAGATCTGAAGGAACGCCACGCAGCTCTGCAGCGTCAACTGCAAGACAAAAACGATCAGTTACATCGGAAGGCTCTCAAGTACATTCAGATTGCTTATCCACCACATTTTGTCCAACACCCAAATTTCAAAAATTCATTGTTATCGTTTCATCAAGCGCCATTCAATTTTAATGTAATCTTAACTGATCCATTTGCAAAAGCTTCTTAAAACATTAGAAAACGAAAATAGCAAAGAAAGAGATTGTGTAAAACGGTTTCAGGCTGGAATCGGAGAATCAACAGCTGAAAGCCGAGATTTACGCAGATCTAGAGAACCTACCGGAATCAAGACGCCATTCTCTCATCAAAACACTGTCTTCGGCCACAGTGCACAGACTGCAGACTCAGATGGAACGACAGAGCTCCATGACTTCCAGTACAGACCAACCGGCTTCTTTGACTGGTAGACGCTCCAGTCAGACTCGTCTCTCTGCCGGAGTCGACACTCTAAGTTAGCTTTTGAATTAGCTACGAACTGCTGTTAGACTGCTTTCGTAGTTTCAGACATTCAGTTGGAGGACTTGGAGCGCTCAAACAAGGAACTGCTGGAGGATAAACGCGTTATGCGCAGAGAAATCGATAGTTGCTCTAATGCTCTGGAGAGCGCTAATGAGGTACTACTGTAAACGTAAAGAACCAAGAGGAAAGTAGATTTCAGGCTCGTGAAAGTCTGAGTGCGCAGTTGAAGAACGCTCAGATCGATATAGATCGTCTGAAGAAACGCGTACTGAAAGAGTCTGAGGAAAAACGCCAAGTCGTACAGACACTCAGACAAATGCAACATCAAGTAAACTTGAAGGAGCAACGCACCAACGAACTTCTCTTAGAAAAAGGCGTTGTAATGGAAGCCGAACGGTAATAATAAACGCTTTAAAACATTATTTCTATGCATTGTAACTAGCTGTAGGTCTCATGTGCTGCAAATCAAAAGCGATTTGACGGCGGAGAGTCAACAGACCTTGCACAGAATGTCGCTAGTGGAGAAAGAGTGCCAGTCACTTCAATTGCAAATCGACAACTACAAAACTCAACTCTCTCAAGCCCATACCACTATCAACAAACTAAGAGAGAAGATACAGAAAGACCATTGAAACCATTCTACTTCTAATTCGATTTTGTACACTGTCTGACTTTTACTTTTGCATTGTATTTGTTATAGCTAAGCTAGGACCTTCTCCATGCTTTTGCGCTGCGATTTGTGTCTAGTGCTGAAGGGAAAACAGAAATAGAAAGTCTTACAAAACATAACGCCTAGCAGATAGCAGCGGCACTGTATAAATATTCAGTTAATGGTTTATCGGCGCTTATCTAGCAGCTTGTATGCCAACAAATGTTTTGCCCGCTCTACCAGCAGTACTGGACGATAGCAGCGTGATGGCAGTCTCTCGCAAAGCGCTCTCTCTTTGTCTTAGACGAACTGCTAGGACTGGACTGGTCTGCAGTCGTCAGTTGACTGGCTACAACACCAAGTGCACCTATGAGGAAGCGTTCGAGTGGTCAGTGAAGGAACCGACCAGTTTCTGGGCAGAGCAAGCCAAGCAGATTGTCTGGTTCAAGAAATGGACTAAAGTTCTGGACAACGCTAACCCGCCTTTCACCAAGTGGTATTACATATTGCGTGCTGCCACGCTTACACAATTACGTACTCTTCGAAATTTATTACTTGGACGTTTAGTTAGTGTTGACGTTTATCACAGATTCAATCAATTCTAATCTAAAATAAGCGTTGAGGGGCGGCTATTTGGAAAGTACGGTACGTGGGTGCTTATTTGGAAATGGAAATTGCTTTCTGGCCCAGCCCTGCCTGACTGGCGTTTCAACAAAAACTAATAATATTGTGTTAGTTTCCTGAAAGTGACGTTTTTAGGAACGATTTTCGAGGTATTAACCATTTTTCATTATCTTTCTTATCTCTTCGAAGACGAAATGAATCTGAATAACCGCCCATGAGCGCTATTTGGAAAAGCTTTCCAAATAGTTGGAGGCTATTTGAGGAGCATTTGTACGGAAAATCCAGGTAACCTTTATTACTCATCACAGTAATTCTATATTTTCTTTGGCTACACGTTGGTATTCCGAGAGACGTAATGCAAGTGGGGATAGGTGGGCGGGCAACTACCCTAGCTACGTAATAAGCAGAGCTAGTAAGTTTGGGGTCCAAACCCCACGACTTTAGCTGGCTTCAAACGATTATCATCACTATAAGAATAGTAAAAAAGAACGTTTCTAGCTCATATATTAAAGATAGCTACCAATTTTACCATGTGAGTAGACATCCACTAACAAATCAATCATAGCATTCTAACCGATCGATGGATATGAGTGCGCATAGACAGGTCGGTAGACATGACAATTTGCTATCAAGCATAAATATAACAATCTTCGTCCAAACTTTAGCCCGTTTTAACGAAAAGTTGGCAAAAATTGGTCTATACTAGAAACACTAATCTGCGCAATGGATACTCATGCCAGGTTAGCGGCCGATGTAGCAAAAGACCTTCTTCGAAAACGAGCTACAATGTATATTTCGCTTATTCCACTAGCGTAAACATACATGTAACAGGGGGGTCTGGGGCGTCTGCCCCCCCCACCCGACTTAGGCCAGACCCCCGCATGGGGACCCCCCGCCCCGAGACGATATCGCCTGCAAAACAGCACTTTTTAGCTGTATTTCAGCCCAAATTAGCGATTTTTAGCGGTTTTTAGTGGCCAACCCCGATCCAAAATTTCGGCTCAGACCCCCCGGCCGGCGCCAGAACCCGCCACCCCCCCCCCAACTCCCCTCCCCCTTCAGCGGATGACCTGTTACATGTAAGAGAGTAAAACTGTTCTTTGCGTAACGTCCGTAACCTAAACTTACGTCTAGCTTAAGCAAAGCGTATCGTATTGTATTCTAAATTCTTGCAACGGTTATTTATTTAGGTTTTGTGGAGGTAAGTTGAACGTGAGTTACAACGCCTTGGACAGACATGTGGAGAACGGTCTGGGCAAGTCAACTGCCCTTATTTGGGAGTCCCCAGTGACAGGAAAGTCGTTCCAATACACTTACAACATGTTGCTCGACCAGGTACTACTGTAACCCAGCATCCAATTAGAAACAGCCAAAGTGCACTGTGTAGAGTGTTACAGGTGTCTCGGTTTGCGCAAGTGTTGAGCAAGCAGGGTGTGGTAGCAGGAGACCGAGTGCTCATTTACATGCCGATGATACCGGAAGCTGTGATTGCTATGTTGGCCTGTGCCAGAATCGGGGCCATTCACATAATCGTGTTTGGCGGCTTCGCTGCTAAGGAACTTAGTGTCAGAATTTCTCACTCACAGGTGCATCACTACCTACCTATTTTCAGTGATTTCTGTATAGAACGACAGAAAATTCGCAACTCTACAATGTATTCTATCCCAAAATCGTCTAGTCATATCCCTACTGTTATTTCTACCGGAATAGGGGTGTACAGTACCCCTGGCCAGCTGCATGAATGCATACCGTACGTACTGTATGTATTGTTTGTTTAGCCCAAAATAATAGTGTCAGCCTCAGCAGGAGTGGAACCGAACCGAACCATCCAGTACAAACCAATATTGGACGAAGCTATCCAACTATCCGAGTCTAAGCCTAAAGCCTGCATCATCTACCAAAGGGAAAACATAGTACTTCTTATTTTTATACATTCCATTGTATCTGTGTACTCTTCCCTTGCCCTCAGACCGAAGCCAAGTTGGAGCCGGGTTTTGATTTCAACTGGACGCACGAAATGCGAGACACCCCCAAAGGCAAGGGGTGCGTAGCCATAGACGCAAGCGACCCCCTCTATATCATCCACACCTCTGGAACCACCGGGCTTCCCAAAGGAGTGGTGCGACCCAGCGGCGGTTATGCCGTGGCCCTGCCATGGACTATGCGCGCAGTTTACAACATGAACCCTGGAGAGGTTTGGTGGGCCGCCTCGGACCTCGGTTGGGTGGTGGGTCATTCCTACATCTGCTATGCACCTCTGTTGGCAGGGCTCACCACCATTTTGTACGAGGTCAGTTGAAGAATGCACTAAAAACAGAAGCCCTGAACCTGTTTGTAGGGAAAGCCAATCGGTACCCCAAATGCGGCGCAGTTCCACAGAATTATTGACGAGTACAACGTCAGCAGCTTGTTTGCTGCTCCCACTGCATTCAGAGCCATTAGACAGGTTGATCCGGATAGAAGAACCTCTCAGCAGTACGAGATGAAGAGGTATTTTTAGCTATTTCATTTTCCCTGCCTGTTTCCCTTGTTCGAATCTTGTTTATCAAATCCCAGATCTGAGCCTACTGTAAGTCTAGCTGAAACCAAGGCTTAAAGTTTTGGTCGTCAGTCAGTCAGTCAGTCAGTCAGTCAGTCAGTCAGTCAGTCAGTCAGTCAGTCAGTCAGTCAGTCAGTCAGTCTAATCTTTAAAAAATGGAAAATAGCAACATTGGCAAATTCTTCACCAGCAAATGTTGCAAACTTGACGCTTGTCCGATTTCAGTTTGCGCGCCATCTGGGCGGCGGGCGAGCATTTGGACTATGAAACTCGTTTGTGGACTCAGGAACAATTCGGCGTGCCGATGCTAGACAACTGGTGGCAAACCGAGTCCGGATGGCCCATCTGTGCGCCCTGCGTCGGCTACCGAGAAGCCAATTTCAACCCACCCAAGGATGCTTCTGGTACGCGCTACACACCTGATTTTCGACCGATTTGCAGGGTGGAAAGATTGTAGGAAAACCAGTTCCTGGTTGGAACGTGCAAATCCTGGATGAGCAGGGCGGTCAAGCTGACCCCGACGATCTGGGACTGATCGCTGTAAAAATGCCACTTCCTCCAGGCAGTCTCTCTACTTTCTGGAATAATGATGAACGCTTCCAGACCAGCTACTTCCAAAAGTTCCCGGTTAGTCTTTGTTGCTCTTTAACTCTAGAAACCTATGTACCTTGCGCACCTTCATTCCTGTATGTAACTGGAGTCTGTCTCCCACCGACTACAGGAGTTTCCACCTAGAAAACCGGGTCCTATAACAGTCAGGCACTTTAACGCCGTTTGTGATACCGACACCACATAAGGTGCCACGTTCGGGGCCTGTGGTACCACCGGTACCATAAACGGCGTTAAGTGCCTGACTGTATAACCGGAAAATCTCCAAATTTAAAGTCACGTTCTTCTTCCAGTTATGAAACCATAACGCCACATACATAACCAGTTATAAAATGTCTTAATAAACTCCGTCTTAACAAAAACATGCAAAAAACAAAGAGCTAATTGCACGCATTGATAAAGGTGGTGTCAGTTGTTAAACTTGAGAACAGCTTTTAGGCAAATCTGGCAAATTATATGTGCGCTGTACTGAAATAGGAAACCGTTTTGTTTTCGCTAAATTTTTTCGACCGTACTGTAAAATAAAATGGAACAACCGCATTTTATTTTTTGTTCGTTCAAACTATTCCAAGCGTGGATTAGACGCTATCCGTCATCTGCTATCTGCTAAAAATTCTCAGAATAGTAGAATTTTGGTATAGTAGGCTTCGCTGGCTGAGGGTTGGCTTTGGCTTGGCACAGGCACTATCTAGACCACCGTTCACATGTATGGAAGAGTTTCTAGGGCTATTACGATACTCAAGACGCCGGCATGGTATCGGGCGACGGTTACGTGTCAGTGATGTCCCGAGTGGATGACGTCATCAACGTAGCTGGACACAGAATTTCTGGCGGAGCCCTAGAGGAGTGCATCCTAGAAAACGCAGCTGTCGTAGATTGCGCGGTGATTGGTGTGGACGACCCACTCAAAGGCACTGTACCTGTGGCCATGTGTGTGCTCAGCGATAGTAAGCAACAAAGTTGAATCGACGCTACTCAGCCACTGTCTTTTCAGACTTCAAGGCCGACCGAACTAAAGTGGCCGATCAAATAGTCAAACACGTGCGCCAAACTGTTGGGGCGGTGGCCGTTTTGAAAACGGTCATTTTCGTGCCGAAATTGCCGAAAACGCGCTCGGGAAAAATTGCCAGAGGCGCAATGGCTAATATGGCGTCGAATAAACCTTACGCGGTCGGTACACAACACACTACTTATTGATTAGCTCTGAAAGCCGAAATTTACAGATTCCCGTTACGATTGAGGATCGCGACGTTTTTCCAGTTGTTCGCAAGGAAATGCAGAAAAACGGCTTAGCACTGGAATCGGAGCCTTGTGACTGATTGTTGCGTCGAATCAACGTTTGCATATTTTTACAATTTACGTGAATTCTGCAAAATATGCAAATTTTGCACTGCTGCACTTTAGGCTGCGAGCTTCTGTGAAAGTAGTAGGCCTAGCCCGACAATGTAAACAAACTGTACAGACAAATTGATTTTTATGAACGTTCTATGTACAAAAGATTATAAACTGCTGTTGAATGCACCTCGAAAAGTTTATTTTGCGGCCGGTGACTGATAAAATGATGCAGGTTATGCTAACAGAGATGCAAGCCAGTGTAAAGCCGAAAACTGGCGTAGATATGTTGTATTTCATAGCCGTACTATGTTTGCTTGCTTTTTTACTCTTCTTCTTTTCGCCTACTGATCCGCCACCCCTTAAAGGGGTCTACGCCAGACCAGGCGGCTGGTTTTTCCTGAAATTCATTTTGTTCAAAGTCTTAATTTGGATAAGAAAACGTGCAGCTTTTGCTACAACTGCAGGCTATGGAGCCCAGTAAGTACTATGCTGATAAGTCGGGCACTTAGGGCGTAAGGCATTAGTATGCTAAGGTTCTTACTCCAGTACGTAGGCATGTATGTATACGAATGTCGCGTGCCTAATGCTACAAATGACTGCATGTTGAGTTGTCGTTTGTTAGGTCCTCAAAGGACGAAGCAAAAATGGATGCGGTGCATCCATTAATTGATCACGCACTAGCTGTAGATGCTTCTTATTTCAATGGCTACAATGACCAAGGGTTCTACTTTGGAGCAGGGGTCCAAAGAAGACCAAATGGAAGGTATGCAACCCTAAATCGTCGGTTCGGTCGGTACTGAAAATCTCTGAGTTATAGAGTTGAATCTTTGTTACTTCTGCGAGTGCCGGAATTAGGCATTTTGGAATGGACTTTTGCACCAAACACAGATACACACGAAATCCAACCTCTCACTTATTCTGCCCAACCTGGCCTACAGCTGATACCGGAAATCCCGATGAAAAAATGGCGAGTTCTGTTGGACGCCGAACTAAAAGTTAATTATGCAAATGCTTTGAATAAAGTATATCTGGTAGAATTTTAGCTGAAACAGGATCCAAATAGAAGATTCAAAGTAAAACTGGATCTAATTTGGACGGCCACCTCACCCTATTTCGACTTCGACAGCGATTTAAGCGAAAACCTTCTAGCCAAAGCAATAGCCGTTGAGGCTTGGAGCTCTGAATTTTTTAACCGACTCAAGGTAAACCGTAAGCTAAATCATCGGCTTCTTGCTGCAACTGTCTCAGTGCACCTTCGAATAGCTTTCTTTGCTCGAATAATCGCCACATCAAACTGCTATCACGTCGCACCATTCGTTGCAGTTGTTTGATTAATTTCAATTTTCCCGCCAAATCACTTGAATTTTCCGGCTCTAGCATCAGCTCGGTGTTGCAGATTGAAATAAGAATGAAAACAAACAGAAAGTTAGGCTTCAGTAACATTTTGAATTTGCTACAGGCAGTGGCCTATCCAGGATTTCGGAAAGGGGGCGTAAACTTTTGAAAGTGACTGGTTGGGGCGCTGCCCAACCAGGGTAAGAAAATTTAGCAAAATTTGCCTTCAAAAACACGTTTAAAAAACATTCCGAGCTTAAAATTAACAGAAATTACAAGTTTTAGTGGTTTGCCTGGTTATGTAGGCTTGTGTGCCCGACCCGACCAGGGCGAGAAAATTTTTTAAAATTTAGCCTTCAAAAAAGCATTTAAGGCATTCTGAGCACGAAACAGACAATTTTGGTACATAATTCATTAGTTTCGCATATTTCTGACAGGTTTTCGCTTCCTACCTCCACCGCAAAGGGGATGTACCCACCCTACACCACCCTGGATACGCCACTGGCTACAGGTTGGTGAAAATATGGAAATTCCTCCAGAGAATGCGCTGCAACAAAACGATATAATCAAGACTGCTTTCGAGCAAATTGGCTTTTTAAATTAAGTTGAAAGCAATTTTCAGCGTTCGCATCAGAGCCATCAGGAACAATTTGGAGAGTTGCGCGGCCGTCTAAGCATCGACAATTACCTCGACAATCAGGACTTTCGATTGCACAGCATGAAGGACCACTCATTCGGCGGCTACCGTAACTGGGCCGACTTTCACAGATACATTTTACATGTAAAGCTTTTAGTTCGAAAATACTCGCTTTATTTATAATAACAGTTCTTTTTTGCAGTATCTAGCCACCAATGACGGCCGCACATATTTGGCCTTGCATTTTGTATCGATGCCCGGAGTTTTGATGTCTCATCTGGTCTGTGGTTTTGTGGCCTCGTCCAACCATAAATCTACCGTAATTTCTTGCAATAAAGCACTCTGGCAAATTGGTGAAAATGGCACTCCGCCTGACTCCTACAACTTTGTGGTAGGTTAGATTGTATGTTAATTTTAATAACTAAATTTCTAATTGCGATAGAAGCGATTGAGTTTAGGTAGAAACAGAGGCAGGCAGTATGTATACAGTGGAAATAGAGAAAGTGGATTTAACAACATTTTATTGTGGATGGCAGAAGGAAGCCCAGATCAATTCTTACCTGTGTCACTGCAGCATAAACGGCGTGCCCGGTCGTGGCATGTGTGAATTCGAATACCGTAACGTCAATAAATAGTGTTATGACAAAACTACAGCAGGCTGGTAGTTTTAGATTGTTACACATTTATAGAAGTTCTTGTGATCTATCACAATTTTTAATATCTAGTACGTAATTCATTGCCGTAAAATGTGTTGTCATTCGTTTTTGCGGAACTAAAAAGAGTATAATCTCAGAAATTGCGTCACAATTTAAAGACAAATTTCAAGTGTTCGTTTGTGACTGGAGCGCTATGATGGCGTGTTGTGAAGAGAAGAGACAAGATGCAGTACGTAGCTGTGCTCTTCTTGATTCTGACTCTGTGGCCACAGGTTGTGCACAGCTGCACTGCTCTTAACGCAGGTAGCCTGTTCAGTTTCCTGTCCCCATCTGCATAACAGGAAACCAACAGCTCTTAATGAAGGTGTACAAGAACAGATACAACAAACTAATATCAGAATTGGCAGTGAGTCGCCAGAGATACGAAGCCAGTCTGCAACATCTGCAGAAGGCTGTGGGTCAGTTCACCATTTGGGACACAGCTCTCACTCACAATGGCTGGATTACCAAGATAAACCGAAGAGCAAAGAAGATACTGTGATTTTTTCTTCTATGTAATTAGTAGTATTCTCTTTCTTTGTGATAATTTATGCTTTTCAATAACTTTTTCAATAAATGTTACAATCTCTTCGACCCGAAAGCTAATAGGCAAACTATTTATCAGCTACAACATAGCTGCGTTACGTACAACAGTAGCTTCAAAGAACCTAGTTCTGGATTTTCTTCAGATGCTACTAGCAGTTTTTTGGCGTCGATCTATAAAGGCCAACCAAAACTCTGCAACAACGCATATGAAGTTTATCTCATTCACACACAGACTTACAGTACGTAGTTGCCGTATATATACACTGTGCCGGTGCTTCGTGGCCGAAGTAAGTATTTTAGGAAATTCAGGACCCCAATGAATTATTTTCGCTTCCCAAATACAGTAGGCTACCGGTGTGGTATTATGAGCATACATGTAACCAGTCCGGGCCGGGGATTCCAGGTGGGGGGTCCAGGGTCCAGAGCGTTGCGCCCAGAGAGGGAGTGGGTCAAAAATTTCGAAATGCTCCAAAATGCGTTTTAGCACGTTTTCTAATATTAAGGCTAGAAATCGAAATTTTAAGCAGAAAAATTGCGTTTAAGACCTTAAGACAATAATAATAGGACCAAAAGGTTTCTAAAAACAGCTTTACGTCTTGGATGGCTGCACCGGAAACGTCAAATTCGGTTAACCAAGGCCTTTTATGCCGATTTTAAAGGTAAAATGAATAATTTCTGAGCCAGTTTGCTAGTACCGAAGTACTTGAATGGAATCTTCGGGTCAGGAGGGTTCTCAACTATATCCGGGGGTTGGTCTTCCTACTCCTAGCTAGAGGATTCAACTGATTGATTGTCGTCGTAGTGACGTATCAGTAACAGATACGTACGTGCGTACCGGAACACTCCAAAAATGCATAGTGTTTTATGACAAAAAGCTCTAGAGAGTTAGTGAACCAGAGTTAACAGACACAGTACTATCACCAACCACAGAGAACGATCAGAGCCAATCAGAGGTTGGCGTAGCACCTCTGCTGCTGGTTGACCCTGACCAGGTACTCCCAGTACTTCATCTGTTGTCTGTGCAAGATCTTTCGTTTCAGGGCGGCCAGTACCTCTCTACTGGCGGCGGGTCCGTTCTTCACGTACCGACCACACAGCGGTCTGTGGGGTCTACCCGGCGGCATCATAGGAAATGCCCATAAAGGGTAAGGGTAGGGCGCGTAGGGCACTGCATAGGGCTGCCGGAAGTAGCCGAACGAGCCCAAAAACGGGTTCATCATCAGTTTCTGGGCCGGATGGGCCACCGGCTGAATGGGCGGCGGCGGTTTGGGGGGTTTGACCTCGGGCAAGGGTTCGGAGACCTCGGGGGGACTGGGGTCGGGGCTTTCGAAGGGACGGAAGAGAGGCTTTTTCTGCTTGGTGGAGAGGTCGAGAGCCCCGCCGCAGGCCATGGCTTATTTGGTGACAGTGTTATTCTGTGCGGCAGTCGAATTAGAAATTAATACAGAGTCGGCTTGTTAATTAATTAAGTGAGCAATCGACAGCCCACCTTAACCTTATCCTAATTGCATTTTAACACCCGGCCAGTTGGCCGGGGCTTATGCATAGTAAATGAGATTTTCCCTCTAGCCACCTTGTCTTAATTGGCCGCGCTGTCTCTGGCACCGCACGCTACGGTACTCCGAGAAATTAGTTTTATTTTTAGACACCGTACTTCCCTTCTTCTGCCTTTACACAATTTTAGGATCAACGCTACAAGTCCTCCTGGCCCACGGGAGACGAGCGAAGGGCCTCCTCCACCCCTAACAGAGTCCCTCCGGGCCCAGCGCTTGCTTAACAAACGCAAAACACTACTGGGTAGATAAGAGCGATCAGACCACCCAAGTTTATGCAAATTTTTATTTTTATAAACTTTTATGCTAAAGTGATACAGATGACAGCATGTTTTTAGTCGCTTTACAGCGGCCTATTCTGCGTTTACGTTTACCCAATTTTCTACATAACAATTCATAACAAAAAATTCATGTTTTCCACCTTTGAAAGCTGACTTTTGCTCTACTATAGAACAGCAAAATATTCCATGTTTGAATTGATTGCTAACTTTGACAAAAAAATGAAGATTGTTTGAGGAGCTTTTCTTCTAGCAGTTGGATAGAATGTGCAAATTTTTGGAGCATTGCATTGATGAGTGGAGTAGATTGTGCAAAGTTGACAGACCTGCAGGCACTTTGAATTCATTTTGTCTAAACAGTTTGTAGGATTGCCGCAACGAAAGACGGAGAAAATCCTGAATATATTGCACTTCAAAAAGGAATGTCTAGTTAGTGAGACTTTGAATTGAAGTGCCACCACCAGGTGTGTTTCAGTCAATATCTCTCCGTGTCTGTCTGTACAAGGTGGCAGACCAAGCAACTGTATAAATAAAAACCGGTCAATAGTTTAGGTTTCTTTTATTGTTGTTTTACTGATTCTTTTGCTTTAATCATTGGTTTAACTTTAGGACCTTTTTTAAGCTATTGCGCTGCGCTGTTTTTTCCGTCGCTTAGAGTGTGTCAAGGTGTGCCAGCCTGGGGATAAAAAGTTGACAGTCGGCACTGTGTGGGGAAACGCGACCCGTATCCGGCAAACTGCCATTTTTATATTTCTTTAATCTTTTCTTCACTAAGCCTAAGCTGGAAATCAAGGTCTGGGCGCAGATCGGCCTTGTCCCTCATATTACAGTCAGGCACTTAACGCCGTTTATGGTACCGACACCATATAATATAAGGTGCCGGTACCATATGTGGTACCACCACAGTCCCCGAGCGTGGTGGTACCATATATGGTACCGGCACTAAATATGGTACCTCTTCGAATAAGTGGAGTGGTGGTACCTTACATGGTGCCACCACAGGCCCCGAACGTGGTGGTACCATATATGGTACCACTACCCTCGGTACCGGTACCATATTTGGTACCGGCACTAGTGATGTAAAATTATGGAATTTGAATTTCAATTCAATTACAATTAAATTATGGGCTCCATTTTTAATTTCAATTAAATTAAATTAAATTAATTGAAATAGTCTTCCATTATTTTCAATTACAATTATATTTTCAATTAAATTATGGAACCTCGGAAAATTTCAATTATGCAATTTTTTTCAATTATTTTTTCAATTTTTTGAAAATTGTTGTATTTTTCTGTTAAAAGACAGTAACAGTGACCCAGGACTTCGAAAAATGTCCATGTAAAAGCTTACAGACACCTGGTTATCCAAACAGGCAAGAAAATTTTAACCTTTAAAAACGCATAAAATGACATTCTGGGGTAAATTTACAGATATTTCATTATTTTCAGTACTTATTGTAAAGGTTTTCAGCATTTTGAGCAACATCACTTCCTAGGTACCTTCGCCAAAACCCTCCATACACCAACAAATCACTGTTGTGACTTTTACAGTCAGGCACTTAACCCCGTTTATGGTACCGACACCATTATAAGGTGCCGGTGGTACCATATTACTGTTGATCGGGTATACCCATACCCATACCCGAAACTGGGTATTTTTTAGCAAAACTACCTGAAATCGGGTATACCCATACCCGGGTACTTTTTGAAATACCCATACCCGGGTATACCCGATTTTTCGAAAAATACCGGGTATTTGAATGGGTATTTTTAGAAAAAATCTTACAAACACACACGTTGATTTCTATAAAAACTGTGCAAAAATTTTCTCAATGAAGTGTTAAGTAGCAATACCGGTTTTACCATGCATCATACAGTCACTTTACTGTTTCAGAACGGTTAGCTATCCACCCAGTTTGTTTCAAGAATTGTATAATTATGCATTTTGGCGTTTTTTAAATTTATGCAGAAAACGACATGAAAACGTCTTACTGAAAAAACGTTTCCGGGAAAAGGAATGCTCTGGATTGTTATACACCTCAATCTCCCACTGGAAAATTCACAGCACATACTGTAGATATATACATAACAACAAAACATGCATTAAACATGGTCTTTGAGTGAAGCTGAATTTTTGCAAATGTACAGTACGTACAGTACGTAAAAAGTCTTTTGCGAAGTTTCTTGTCTATCGTTTACTTCTAACAGAAATTTGGCTTATATTTTTTGCTACCTTTTTGAGGAAAAGTACCGTTGTAAGGCTAATAAATTTAGTTGGTCCTTAATTAGAAGGTTAGAACCCTGGTTAGAACATTTCTTTGCATTTGATCATGATCCTGAGGGAAGTACAGGGTGATTCACATATCCCGCCAGGTTTCGCAAGCTCAGAACTTTTTTGTTTGCGGACCGAATCGGCTGATTTTTGGGTATGATATGTGGATATACTTCATATTTTACTGTTTAAAATTTCAACTTATTTCATAATGAAATGCCTGAAAACGGGCAATTCTACCGCAGACTGAAATTTCCAACATTGGCCCTAAATATATTTGGCTTGTGCGCGATTAGGCTAGCGTTTGAGTGTTGAAAAGATTCCTAAACCATAGCGGGTTGACGCTTTGTTCACTTTTCAACACAAACCGAAATTTTTAGCAGTTGTGGTGATAGCTTTTTCTGTGAAAGAACGTGCAAAATGCGCTGTGCAGATTGAGTGGACCAAAAGCACTGAGATTGTTCCGCCTGCAAATTGGGATAGAACGCGAGCCTCCAAGAGATACCAGCATCCGCTGGTGGCATGAATGGCTGATCTACGAGGGCAGTCTGTCCAACAAGATTCGCAAAAGCGTCCACCAACCAGCATGGAGGGTGGAATACCACCAGCGGGCACAGAAAGTGATTGAAAACAGTGACCATCACGTTGAAGTGCATAACTAGTGATGATGTGCATGGAATTTGTTGAAATTTGAATAAGTAAAATCCGAAGTGTGTCCACACATCATGTTAAAAAATCAGCCGATTCGGTCCACAAATAAAAAAGTTCTGACCTTGCGAAACCTGGCGGGATATGTGAATCACCCTGTACTTACCACAATCTGAAAATTTTATACAACTATGTTTGGTGACCCAGAATCAGGAAGTGCTATCAAAATTATACTCCAGAAAGTTGATTCGTTTTTTGCCAATGTTAATCTACCAAAGTATCGAAAATTCACAGCTGTTCTAGTAACTGTGAAGTAAAACTGTAACGTTCTTCAGACATTTTAATGTCAGACATAATTCTTTTGCTGGCAGGGTTGTTCCGATTTGGAACAGCCTGCCAGATGAAATCGTTCATTCTCAATCTTTAAAAGCTTTTCAACAGGCAGTCAGTCGCATCGACCTTTCGCGTTTTACTAACAGATAGGGTTGAGTTCTAAAATAGCCATTTGGCTTAATTCAATCCTTCTTCCTTGCACTTGCTGATTTGTTTTTCATTTTGTCTTGTGCTCGTGTACTTTTCTGTTGTGTGCCTGGGAAGTAAAAATTTCAATCCAATTCAATTCAATACATTAGCTACACTGAGCACATAATAGTTGTCCAAAAAGCGGTTTAACATCTATTTTTCCAAAACCATTTGAAATCTGGCATTTTTAGGGAATTTCGCGATTTTAATGAAAAATACCCGATTTATACCCGATACCCGGGTATTTTTGAAATACCTACCCATACCCATACCCGGGTATGGGTATTTTAAAAAATACCTACCCATACCCATACCCAATTCAGATTCGAATACCCATAGCAACAGTATACCATATATGGTGCCCCCAAGTTTGGGGGCCCATGGTGGTACCATACGTACACGGTACGGTACCATATATGGTACCACTACCCTAGGTACCGGTACCATATATGGTGCCCCCACGTTCGGCGACTGTGGTGGTACTAGATATGGTACCAGCACCATATATGGTACCCCCACGTTTGGAGGCCTGTGGTGGTACCATATACACGGTACGGTACCATATATGGTACCACTACCCTAGGTACTGGTACCATATATGGTACCGGCACCTTATATGGTGTCGGTACCATAAACGGCGTTAAGTGCCTGACTGTTTTATGAACTACGAAATAAAAAGCAGAGCATAAAATATTACCAAACAAAGTGAGGTCAGTATAAAGAGTTGACAAACCTTAAATAGGTTTTTGTTTGAAGTCATTAGCGCCGTCATCATTAATACTTACGCATTTCCTTACATTCATTCACCCCAGCAAATAATTGAAAATATAATTGAAGTTCCAGGCGAATTTCAATTAAATTACAATTAAATTATGGCCCAACTTTTGAATTTCAATTAAATTAAATTAATTGAATTGAAATTAAAAACGGGCCAATTATGCGAATTTCAATTACAATTAAATTAATTTTTTACATCACTAACCGGCACCTTATATGGTGTCGGTACCATAAACGGCGTTAAGTGCCTGACTGTATTATAGGAAAATACCCCCAGTGCCAGTGCCGAACGCACTGGCGTTGGTTTTGTAAAAGCTTGCCTAATCCTATGCTGAGCCTGACTCTAAGTTTGAACTTGAACCCAAGCTAAAGACTACGTACGTCTAGGTCTAAACGTCAAGTTAAGCAGAGTCCTCCTAACCCGAACAAGCTTAGTAGGAGGGCTTTTGTTAATTTGAGCATTGCGCGGAGTGTCGGCGACGTGACGCATCGTGCGATCAAACCAGAAAGACCGGAAAAAAATGCACGCGTCGTCTCAACGCCCCTGAGCGGGCGCGCATTCGCAGGCAGCCAGCGGCGCAGCACAGGGCAGCACAGATTTGAGCGGCAACTTTAAACCAACTTGCGCGGCCGACCGCCGCACCTCTGCCGTGCTGTGCCGATTGCTTGCTGCCTTGCCTGCTTTGCTACACCTTTCTTTTGTCCACGTGCCGTTGAGACCTACGCGCTCACCGTTTGCTTGCTGTGCCCACGCAACTTTTGTCTGCCAGCCGACCAACAGTGCAATGCCACTATCCGAGCGCTCTTTTCTTCTCTCTTCCTTCTACACACCAAGCGAGATGGACTTACTCGGTGCTACATATAGAAACAAGAAGTGATGAGCTCGCCGCAGAATTTCAGATTACCGCACGGTCAAAGCTGAAAGCAAAGGTAAGCGACTGGCAAAGAAATGCTGTTTTTGCAGAATCTGAGTTAGGATTATTTTCCGAGAAAAGTCCACTCGGCGGCCGACCCTCCTGGGGCCGTATTCTAAAACTAGGGTTAACTCTAACCCTGGGTTAGCAAACCCGGGTTACGTCTAACCCGTATTCTCAAAGTGAGGGTAAATTTCTAACCTTGGGCTAAAAGTTACCCGGGGTTTAACCCTGGGTTAGTTTTAACCCAGGGTTAGACCAAACCCTGGGTTAATTCTACCCGTATTCTGCAGTAGCTCCTAACCCAGGTTAGACTCTAACCCGGGTTAGATTTAACCCTGGGTTTGTAACCCTGCTACAACCCTGGGTTAGCGCTTGTTTCTTTGTTGCAGTTTTTATTTCTTCCTCGTTTTAAGTGGAGTGTCTGTAAATTATGGCGATGTTCTTGTTTCACCTTCAACAGCGAAGAAGCTCAAAGCGTCAAAGAGTTTTTCGCGACCGTTTTAGTCCCTTGGAAGCATATAGCGATTTGGAGCTATTTGAGCGATGTCGATATGATCGGGCTGGCCTTTGCTTTTTTGACTGAACAGTTGCGCGATGATTTGGCTACGAAAAAGCTCACTTACACACGCGACACGATCTAAGAACGGGAAAACGCAAATCTATGCCGCATAGTACATGTTGCACGCATGTACTACCTTGGGTGAGGGAAAATGACAAACGACTGACATGTTTTTGTGTTTTCGATTTTAACCCGGGGTTACTTGTCGCAAACCCTGGGTTTGCTAACCCAGGTTAGAGCTTAACCCTGGGTTTGGTAACCCAGGTTAGGGCTTAACCCTGGGTTAGTAAACCCGGGTTAGATTTTAGCTTCAAGAATACGGGTTAGAAGGTCGGGTTTTGCAACCCAGGGTTTGGCTGTTTAACCCAGGGTTAGAGTTAACCCTAGTTCCAGAATACGGCCCCTGGGCGCGTGTCGTGTGCTTCAGTGTTGCCAGGTTGGGGACTTTTTCCCATTTAGGAGCAAAATTTTGTTTTGGGGTTAGGGGGATGCCCACATATTGTGCCTGTTAAAAACTCTCTGGTGGTACCACACCTAAAAGTTGTTATTTCTCGCACTGTTAGATGCACATATTGTACATCTTTTGCAGGCGCAATTATGCTGGTGGCTGTGATACTTCATGCCATTTTCGGTTTCTTTCGTTCGGCTTGCTGGAGCGAACATGTATCTTTCTCGTTCTATGCAGGGTGGTGACGTTGGATGCGGTCAAAGTTTCTGCACATAAATGGAGTTCAGCTACAGAGCAATCTGTTCCACGCCTTGGCTTGCCTTTTCGAGTTGACTGGCCTCATTCGGTGCGAACAATTTTGATGTCAGTAGTGCTCGCCGAATAGATAAGACCTTCCTGACTTAACTGCTACTGTACGTATTTGTTCGTTGATTGTGTGTATGCAAACGGTGCTGATTCTGGTCGCACTGCGTTGCTACTAGTTAGAGACCGGCACGGGCCGCCCGGCAGAGAATTTCAGCCGGGCCGGGCGGGCTGAGAAAATTGGGTTTTTATTGCCCGAGGGTGAAGGAAAATGCTGTGTAGAGAGTGCAATAAAAAAGGTAGAATTCTTGAATCTGGATTATCATTAAGCTTTGATGCATTGTTGGAAATGCTTCTATTGTACTGTAGTACCCGCTCAAGCGATTTTGCGTGAATTTTGGGCGATTTTAGCTTTCCCGGGCCGGGCCGCCAAAAAGGCGCCCGCTCAGGTCTCTACTACTAGTGTGCAAATGTTGTGTCGTGGGTAATGTAGTGGCTGAACAAATTGAATACAGTCATTCACGTCATAGCCGGTGAGCTGACCTACATGCGGCAATACAGCAGAGGAATGTAGCTGAAACGTATGATATCAAGAGAGCTGTATGGACACACTTTGACTTGTTCCTGTTGTGGCTACGCTTCATTTTGTTCCTTTTTAGTACGTAGAACAGTGGAGATAGCGGCCGGAAGGCAGGTTGAGGTGCCTCGGAGAAGGTTTTGGTGTTTTGATTAAACATTTTTAAGTTCAAATAAATCCAAATGTAACGCTGGTGTGTCATCGTGTCCCAGGGAGGCTGGTTTATAAAATTGCATCGTGCCAACACGCCGCAGTGCATTTTATCAACACGGATTCGATTCGATGTGATGGGGGGATCGACCTGAAGACAGCCGTACGCGATCAGACTCGTATCAACACTCGCCGGGCGACGTTTTTCGATACGATTATGAATACGTCTTTAAATGTTAGGGACGAACAAGGCGAGCACGCACAGAAAGTTGACGTATTTATTATTATTGATTTGATTGCGTGGCTTGGCTGGCTGACTTTGGCACATGTTGCAGGGCTCTCCGCGCTTAGTGGGCTGCGGGCGCTCGTTTGAATTTGCCGCTTAAATCCGTGCTGCCCTGTGCTGCGCCGCTGGCTGCCTGCGAATGCGCGCCCGCTCAGGGGCGTTGAGACGACGCGTGCGAAAAAAAGAAGAAAATCTGAAAGTGCAATGTTTTTGGTGGAAGAGAAGTAGATGGATTGAGTGATGATGAGTCTAAAGTCAAGCGCCGGTCGTCTGTACCGGGTGTGTGCTCCGTGCAGTCGTTTGGTGTTGCTTAGCAGCAGATTGTCAGGGACTGGAAGAATTCACCCTAAGTTGGCCCAGGAAGAGGAAGAGACCAATCTATTGGCAGACATAGAGAACAACCACAATCAGAGCAGAATAATAGGACCGATTAGAAAGGCTCGCGTGTCTGTGCCGTTGGTTCTGTTCGAGTACGACCTGCCTCATTGGGTGGTGAACGAACTGGACAAGCGGATTCACACTGCCAATGATTTGGACTCTCTGGTGCAGATCGTAGAAGAAACTGGTGCCGACTTGGCGCTCGATCAGATTGTCTCCTTTTTGGCCAAAGCGGCTGCCTTCGCTAACACCGACAGACAGAGAGTTAGCGATGTTTTGAAGTAAGTTTTTTGGTTGGTCGGCTGCCAAAGAAACTATTGATAGGTAGAAAGTGTGAAGGGACAGAGGAAAGTGTTTCAGGAACAACAAGGCAGTTTTCTCAGCGCTTCAGAGTCTGCAACACAATGCGTCTCATGTGCCGGTCGGAAATACTGCATTAGCCATACGAAGTCTCTTGTTTATCGGATATCCTCTCTCAGGTAACTTGGGCCTGGGGTATCCGCCTTCACAGCGACCGGCCATGGATTAATGGGTTGTCCGGCAGGGCCGTTAGGGAACGACCGGAACCGGATTTTTGGGTCCGATCGGAATCGGAATCGGAACTCAAGTACAGTTCCGAATCGGAATTTTTCGGAATCGGAACTTTTTTGAAAATCGGCTTAAGATTTTGGAATAACCTGTTTTTGGCAAAGAAACAGTGTTTACGCAACCATCCTTTACAATTGCATCCAGTACAAATCACCATGTCAAACAATAACAATGCATTAAAATCGCCAAACATCAATAGGTAAAATTCAAAGCGCGTAAATTATACTTTAAAAACAACAATTTTTCAACGTTTTCAGTAGAGTGCGAACTGGTATTGGGTAGTCGGTGTATTGGGGGTCTTTTCCAGGTTTGGTATTGGGTTTTTTATACCCCAATGCCCAATACTATGGGCTTCCTCATATTTCCGTCATATTTCCGGTGCTGCTCTATGGGCTTCTGGTGGCCTATCCTGTTGGGGTGGGAGACCGAAGGCTCCTGGAGCGGTGCCACAAATTTGCCTGTCGCATGGTCCTCAATCAGTTCTCGCCCAATACCACATACGTATTCTCAGTTGCTTTCTAGGTTACGTTTAAAGCCAGTCTATCGTCTTGTGTTTGAATGTAGGGTGAAGTTGTTTTTCCAATACGTTTTTGGGCTTAGATATTTTCCGCAGCAACAGTTTGTTTGTACTCTTACAAAGTTCCGAAAAATTCCGAGACCTCTGAGTTCGGAATCGGAATCGGAATTCCGGTCGTTCCCTAAGGGCCGTATCCCCTGCGTTGGGCGCACACCCACATCCTGCCCTTCCTTCGTTGCCTTCGCTACTAGCGGGCACACATGCCCAGTGTCAGTCTGGGCGGCTCTCAGTGGAAGCTGTCCCGTTCCTGTTTGTCCCAACACACGTGGTTGCTACCGTACATGTAACAAGGCATCTGCCCCCCACCCGACTTAGGCCAGACCCCTCCAGATGGGACCCCTCGAGACGATTTTTCCGACCGCCCCCAATTTTCTGGCAAGTAATTTTTTGAGCAAATTTTTGCGATTTTTTCAATTTCAGACACAAAAATTGCCAAACTCGCCTGTAAAACAGCACTTTTTAGCTGTATTTCAGCCCAAATTACCGATTTTTGACGACTTTTAGCCGAAAAATTGCGATTTTTTCGACTTTTAAGCGTTTTTAGTGCCCAACCCCCTTTCAAAATTTGGGCTCAGAGCTGACCTGTTGCATGTGTGGCTTGTAGGTGCAACGGCAGATTCCCATTTACCTACTCGCTGTCACCAGCTTTCGCTGGTCTGGGTAGGGCTTTGTGCCGACGACCAACTCTTTGCGGCAAGAAACTTGCCCCACCTAGTCAATGAGCGCACGAGCCCGCGCACAGTGGCTTTGCGGCCTAAACCACTACACCAGCTGTGTGGTATCGATGGGCCGTACCTAGAGATGTTCCTTTTCCGGAAAAAATGTCCGCCGGAAATTTTCCGGAAAATTTCCATAATATTTTTCCAATTTTAAAAATTTGAGAAAACGCCAGAAATGGGCTCCTTGCAGGTCCTAGATAATTCTAGACAGCTTTTTTGTTTTTTCTATGCATTATAATATTTTTAACAACAGATAGAGTTTAATTCAGACCAGACAAGAGAGTTCAACCGACAAATGACTGCAAACATGTAATGTATCGGAAGCTAACAACGCAACAACAGCCTATGTATCGAGATCGGAAGCAGATTCTAAACTGATTTTTTGAGAAAAATCGTCAGAGCACAGTTTGTCATTTCTTTCACATCTAATTGACATAACTATTTATTTCCTATGAGAAAAATTAAAATATATCGGTGATTGTATGGCCAACCAAAGCAAAAAATACAGTTTGATGTCATAGTCTTATAGAAAAAGTAAAATTGGATCCTATCCATAAAAATAGCAGTAGGCTAGACTGAGGCTTGGCTTAGTTACCGGCTAGGTCTAGAGTTCTTAGACTTTATGGACCGGAACTAATTTTACCTACACACAATACATGGGCCGAAAAAATCTGAAAGGAAGGGCCTGAAATCGACTCTTGGAGGCCAATTTCCCCAAAAAGGCCAAAAATCGCTGTTAAATCGCGGATTTTCCATAAAAATCGCCAAAATTTTCCGCCGGAGGGGATAGGCTTGACGACCTTGAGGAGCCTTGGCAGGATTGGAGTTGGTAAGGTCCCCAGCCCATGTATTTTTAAAAGTCGAATCGAAACCGCTTTCATCTAAATTTGAACTTGCTTACCCCTGAGGGGAACAGGAAGGGTAAACCATACGCAAACTGGCAATATCAGTAAATTTTCAATGGTTTACAAAGTCATTGAAACTTTAGGTTGTGTAAACTCTTTCAGTCGAAATAAAAACGCTTCTGCCATTGCTGCCTGCTTTGCATTGCTTAACAGTTTTCCATGCTTTAAACCTTTGCTCTGACAGTTTTACAGTGTAGTATGAAAACGTAGTATAATGGCGAAAATTGTAGTATAAAGTAGTATAATTTTGAGCTGGCGGTAGTATGCTGGACTGGCTACCAAATGGCAACACTGCTTCTGACCACTTAATCAGGAACAAAAGTGAGAGCTTGCCGAACAAACTGAACCTAATACGGAAATGAAACTAGAAATAAACCTGATTCACGTTTCTTTGATCGCATTAAGAGCGCTAAACGCGTCAGATTCATTAAAAAGCAGTAATGAATATTTTTCCTTTTTTCCATTTTTTTCCGACCCCCTAGGAAAATTTCCGGAAATTTTCCGGAAAATTTCCTTTTTTTCCATTGGAAATTTTCCATGGAACATCTCTAGCCGTACCCCTCTCGGCAGCAGATAAATTGATTGAAAGAATATGTTAAATGGCAGACAGTAGAGATGTGTTTAGACCCAGTGTTGGAGCGATTGCTTCACCACTTGCATCGGAGCTTCTCCCACTTGAGCGTGTCTAGTCTGGTGCAGTTCTACCTATTCTTCCAGCATTACTCCTCTCACAACGCCGCCGCTCTCAAGCTCAGCTCTGATATGTCCGCTGCCATATTGTCCAGACTGCCGTACGTGCATCTCTTTAGAAAGTTGTTTGTGACAGCTGTTCAATGTGTTAGGGAGTTGACGTCGATGGAGGACGTTCTGTCTCTGATGTCGCATTTCGGCAGTGACCCAAAGTGGAGGTTGTTGCTGGAGAAGACAGCTGTTGAGCTGGCCGCTGACCTAACCGAGACGCAGGCTTGTCGACTGTTCACGCATTTGGGCGACGTGCGCAGCAGAAACAAGTTGCTCATACGAGCTGCTTCCTCTAAACTTAAAAGGTAATACAGTCAGGCACTTAACGCCGTTTATGGTACCGGTAATACATGGGCTGAAAAAATCCGGAGGTGGCTATGGAGACCTCGGGGGGGGGGTAAAGGCCAAAAAACGCCTATTTTGCCTTATTGCGAAAATTTTTTAAGGAGGAGGGGGTAGGCGAGGGTGGTATGGACGACCGATGGGGGTGTTATTGGCCAGTGAGGGGAGGGGTATACCCCCATTATTCCCCCCGACCCATGTATGTACCGGTACCATCACTCTGTTCAGGTTTCGTATCATATGGTACCGGCACCCATGGCCTTTGGTAGGGGTACCATTATGGTGACGGTACCATATACGTTACGTGGGGGTACCATGTGATACCACTACCCTAGGTACCGGTACCATATATGGTGTCGGTACGATAAACGGCGTTAAGTGTCTAAATGTTTGCATTCTTAGGTGTTTAGCTATTTTGGTTTATCTAATCAATGGCAGTATTTTGTTCCTGAGAGGGGATAGCGGCAGCTTGTGGTGGCTCAACTCCCATCAGCCCTCCTTTCCCTATATCAGCCTAAACCCTACCTAGCGCTGTGCCGTGTTTCGAATGTTGTACAACTTCTTTCCAGATATGGGCAAAACGGGGACTGTGGGTAATCCCTTAACGCGCCGCTAGCTCCCCGCCTGAAGCCTTTGTTAGTACTGGAGCCGCTGCTTGTATTTTTACGGCGTAAGGGGTTTGGCCTTTCCAGATAGGGACATACAAGTATGATCTGCTTGGTAATTGATTGGAGTTCAGGTCTGACGCGTCCGCTCAGCCACTGAAGCTGCGCAGAGTGGTGTCTCTGTTGGAGGCGGCGGCTCGTCTGTCCTGGTACGACCCGGTCTTTCTGACTCGTCTGTCCGACCACTGTTTGTCTCATCTGAGCCAGATCAACAGAACCACCGAACTCAGTCAACTGTGCGTTTGTTTGGGCAGACTCAGATACAGAAACGTACTTCTCTTCCAAGCCATCGCAGACAGACTACACCAATTAATCAGGTAACTATAGCTGTTAGTCGTCTTACCAAAGTTATTGGGGGACCCCTACACCCTCACTGTGTACTTTTTTGTACAGCCAAAACTGATCTGAAAGTTGAAGGTGGTCCAGAATATAGAGCTGATTTGGTTTTGCCTGTTTTCTGGATTTCTTGATACATGGGTGCTATACAAAGTCGTGCCCTTCGTCAACGACATTGCGAAAGTTTAAAAGGCAGTCAATGAAAATGTGGAACCTTGGTCTGTACAGCTGATTTATCAAAATCGTCCTAGAAAGCTGTAACTTGCAGGCGTTGTTGAAGACAAAAGGTCATGGACGTGTTTTCTATCCGATTTTCTCTAGCTGCCCTACAACCAAAATTATGGCCCTTCAAAAATCGCGATTTTTACACTTTTGCCCTTGAGGTCGCAACTTCAGAACGGCATAACTTAGTTTAGGGTGGGCCGTTTTTGATGCGACATGTCTTATTAAATAAATAATTGGACCCTCTATCGGGCAATATGCAGAAAGCAATCAATTCTGTCTGCAAGATTTTTTACATTAGGAAGCATACATGGGCCGCGGGGGGTCCGAGGGGTTTGCCCCCCCCAACTTGGGCTCGACCCCCCAAACGACCCCACCCACCCACTTGAAGCCGACTTTTGTTCCTGACATCGCTGAGATTTTGTCGCTGCACTCATATTCAATACGTAGTTTAAGCGCAAAGCAGCTTTTATTGCATTCGTTGCTGCAACGTTGGGTTTTAATGGCATTTTCTTCAACCGGAACAGGGTTTCTTAAAGCTTTTTCGGTCCAAATAGGGTTTTAAAGCCATTTTCGCCCCAGAATCCCTAAAATGGGTCGACAAAACCCACTTTTTGCCCCCAAAAAGGTCGACAAAACCCACCCTTGGACCCCAAAACCCACTTTGGACATGATTCCAAAAACCCTATTTGGGATTTGAAAAAGGTCCCTCCACGGAAAAACCCAGCGACATGTATGGATAAAACTAAGCAGAAATTGGGTGTAAATGAGATCAGAATAGCTAATTTTAACCTATTAAACGAAAAGATATGCCAAGACCTTGATTTTTGCCAAAAATCGGGCATTTTGGCTTACCATCCCTTAACCCTCGTGAGTCGCCGATTCCCTCCCGAGAAGGGGTACTGGCCCGCGAGATGAAGGAAGGGGTAAACCTGTATGGTCTGAAATTGCTGAAAAAGTTAGTACTTGGGAGAAACGTCGGAGGGGAGTCCGCCGAACTGGGTGCTCTGGCTGGCCTAAGTCGGGTGGAGGGCAGACCCCCTGTTACATGTATGCTTAGCGCTATGATACCACTGCTCTACCACCGGTATACCATGCTACCATACATGTAACAGGTCATCCGCCGATGGGGGGAGGGGGGGTTGGGGGGGTCTGGCGCCGGCCGGGGGGGTCTGAGCCAAAATTTTGGGGGAGGGGGGGTGGGCACAAAAACACGCTCAAAAATCGAAAAAATCGCAATTTTTTGGCTAGAAATCGCCAAAAATCGCTAATTTGGGCTGAAATACAGCTAAAAAGTGCTGTTTTGCAGGCGGTTTTGGCAATTTTTGTGTGTGGAAGTGTAAAAAATTGCAAAAATTTGCTCGAAAATTTACTTGCCAGAAAAATCGGAGGGGGGGTCGGTGAAATCGTCTCGGGGGGGGGGGGGGGGGTCCCCCCCGGGGGGGGTCTGGCCTAAGTCGGGTGGGGGGGGGCAGACCCCCCAGACCCCCCTGTTACATGTATGCATGCTACCCCTCATGGTACCTTTGCCATATAAAGAGTTAATTGCATGACTGTCTTATGGAAATTAGTTTCAGTTCTAACAACTACCAAGCCAAGGATCTGTTCTTCATTCTGTGCACCTTTGCCCGCTGCAACTTTGTGCCCTTCAAGCGCCAACTGCCCGAACAACTGGGCGCCCCCATTCAGACACGCACTGAAGGTGTGACGTCAGCAGACCATGACGTGATCGGTCAAATGCGAGATCGCTTGAAGGCCGCTCACTTGGGCAGCGATAGACTGTACCTGGAGTTTGCGTGGGCCTTGACGGCACTCAACAGACTCACCAATGACATTGCCAGCACGGTGCTGAGCCCCCTCTTCTACTCCTCCCTCATTGGTTGCTTCTTTTGTTGCTATTGGCTCTCTCGTTTGATTGACAGTTTCTAGATCCGGCAACTACCAACCCCCACACTGCCTTGACCAATAAACTGCGACTGCTGAATATAAACACCTGCGCTAATTACGAGCTGAGCAACTATGACGGACCTAGACTGGATCTGGAGGAGGTTGGCTTTTGCTCGCCCGATGATATGGTAAGTAGATACATGTTTGCTTTCTAGGTAAAAAGTGATTGGTTGGTGGGTAGCTAAAAGAGTAGAAACAACTCTTTCCGATGATCAGGAGTGAGGGGCTTTGAGAGCGCCTGTTAGGTCGACTAAACGGCGTGTTCCCAGTTCCGACTTTACGTAATAACATTCACTCTTTTATGCAGCGATTACTCTGGTGCAACAACACAACATCAGCTTACGTAACAATTCTCAATGCGTGGGCTAAGGCTTAGGTTCAAGTTCAGACTTAGGCTTAGGGCTAATTTGGGCTCACGTACAGCTAAAAAGCGTTGTTTTACATGTGATCTTAGTATGCAATTCTAAAACTTGCTAAAATTTGCTTAAAAAATTTACTTGCCAGAAAATTGTCTCCTGGGGGTCTGGCCTAAGTCGGATGGGGGGCAGACCCCTGTTACATGAATGATAAGGTTTATGTTCAGGGTTTAAACTTAGATTCAGGCTTAAAATTAGTTGAAGCTTTACAATTGCAATAGAGTGAAAAGGAAAAGTCGGAACTGTGCACAAACCAACTGAGGAGCCTCAGAAATAGTTTGTATAGGAAGTTGTGTAATGGTAAAGTGTTACAGGAGAGAGTGTCGGTGTACAAGCACGGCTCTAAAGCAGAGATGCTAAAGGTGTTCCTAGAAGTGATGGAGTTTCTGGCTCCCTCCAATACTCATTCGAACGTTAACCTGGTCACGCCCTACGGCCATCTGATTGGTCAGTCACCACCCACCATACATGTAACAGGGGTCTCGGTACTTTCCCCCAAACCGGGGACCCTCGAGACGATTTTGAGCAAATTTTTGCGATTTTTTACAATTTCAGACACAAAAATTGCCATATTCGCCTGTAAAACAGCACTTTTTAGCTGTTTTTGAGCTCAACTTTTTTTCTGACTCTGACAGATTTCTGACCATTTTTAGCCGAACAATTGCGATTTTTGAGCGTTTTTAGTGCCCAACCCCCTCCATAGAATTTGGGCTCAGGTCCCCCCGGCCAGCGCCAGACCCCCCTTCGGCGAATGACCAGTTACATGTATGGTCACTACCTAATAACCTTTCCTACAGTATCGTGTTAAGAATGCCAAATGTGTCTGGACTCCAACGGTACGGCCAAACCAAAAACTGCCTGGGAATCTGACCCAAACTGCCACAAGGTGGCCGCTTTACTGTGGGGATTCCCGCAGCTAACTACCGGTGGCAGAGTTAAAAGTGATAACGTGCTGACCGGTGGGTTTGGGCATCGCACAGCGCTGTTTAACGTTTATTATGTTTGCAGGCGTTTACGCACTGGCAGTGAGACAGCTGAAAGCAGTCGGCTACCAACTTGTTCAGGTATACAGTCAGACACTTAACGCCATTTATGCTACTGGTGGTAGGTACCATAAGTTGCCACTAGACTAGGTACTGGTACCATGGTAATCTAGGTACCGGACCGGTGCCTTCAGTGAATGTGCTGGTAATTTGAACCAAATCTGAAGGGAGTGGTACCATTATCAGTGAGTGCGAACTGGTATTGGGTGTATTGAGGTGTTTTCCAGGTATTGGTATTGGGTTTTTTATACCCCAATACTCAATGCTAATTACGTAGAACCCATAAAAATCGAAAAATCGCTGTTGAACTGAAAAACTGACCTGAAAAAATCGAAAAGATTGACCGATGATTACAGTAGGTATAGAAAGCAGTTTTTGCGTTAATAAACTAAAGGTTAAGAATGTCTTAGTGCACTAGTAATTAGTGCAATTTCTCTGTTCTTAAACGTTTGTGATTCAATTGAAATTTGTCATTTTAGTGATACAGAATGTACCATGTATTAGTATTGTACCGAGGGCGTGCGGGTCTGGTACACCCATTTCCGGTGGAGTAAGAAGAAAAAATATGGAACACTGTAATATAGTGATCATGCACGGACTATTCTGCTTATATTTTACCCTCCAGAACGGCTTCTAAATGCTTTCTTAAGGCTAATTTTTCAAATTTCTCGCCCTTGTTGGACAATGGCCCAAGCAGACCTCTTCGAAATCTTAATCCCTGTGAAAGAAATTCTGTGCACACCACTGGAATGCACCTGATAGCTGAAATGCAATTTTTGGCTCAGCTACGGAAGTATTGGGTGTCTCAGGTATTGGGATGTTGGGTTTTTCAGGTATTGTTCGCACTCTAATTATAATTAGATAATTATCAGTACAGGTAGCAGTACTAAGGTAGGGGTACCATGTACCTGTACCATAAACGGCGCTAAGTACGCAATTCGTCTTAGAAAATTTTGAGAGTAGTTCGTAATTATTGTAGATCAATGACTGGGAGCTTGGTAAGGAGCCAAAATTTCTGCCCAAAACGGAACTGATCAAATCGCGACTTCAGCAACTTCTGATAACTGATTGATTGATTGATAGTCTGTTATTGTGATTACGAAGATGTATTTCTAAAAACAGAAACGCAACTCTCCAACTATAGAGCGTCAATTTATTTTAATAACAAACAATCAAGTTAAAATAATCCGACTAGAGATAGGACCGAGATTTGTGGCAAGCATCCAGAAAAATAGTACTAACTTTAAAACCAGTGGCGTACCCAGGGAGGTACTACAACCCAAAAACTATATGTAATGTACTAAAACTGTTAATTTAGCACTGCGTACGCCACTGTTGAAAACTGTTCTCTCAAACATTTTGCTTCATCAGCATAAGACATGTTTTATCACAGCACTGATAGACCTTTGTAAGCAGCCTCAATCAATCTATACAGAGAAAATAACTGTTTTGCCTGATTTGCAGAAAAAACGCAGAGCTCATTTCTTTTCCCTGAGACAGCACAACCAAACAGAGAGAGGCTCGAAGCCCTTCGTAAAGTTCAGATCGCCGGTCTTACCGCCCATCAACAACAACTGCGTGCACTTGCCATCTCTATGCTCACACAACTGCTGCTCTCGGGGAGTCTCCGGCAGTGTCGTAGGTCTCTCCTCCTCTTGCAGAGCCATTTCCTCCACCCAACCGTTCACTCTGCCCTTGGCTTTCGGAGTGAACTGCTTTAGTTCGAACGCTTCGGTGAGGGGCAGCGCAGAGAAGCGACGGTAGCTGGGTTTGGGGGTGTGTGTGAGTGAGTTGAAGGAGGAGAGAGCTTGGTCGTCCAAGTCAGGAATGGCGCCCGGCAATACGGTGGCCACCGAACTGGCGTCTCCCATTGAATCTGAACACTATCTATCTATCTATCTATCACCTGCATGGCACCTGCCCTCCCAAATTTTGGCAGACCCGTCCCTGAGAACTGCTTATAAATGCAAATCGGAAGCGATGTAAACGAAACCAGTCAGAAATACTGAGTTTTACTAAAATCAGGTAGGATTAACTTGATCAGTTTTTCGGTAGTTCAAGTAAAGGATTGCATACATGGCCCGGGGGTAAGGGGTATACTCCTCCCCCTCGCCGGCCCATACACCCTTGGCCGGCCATACCCCCTCCTCAACCCTAAGGGAGCGAGAAAATTTTCGCAAAATAGACTTTTTTCGGGGACCCCCAGGTCTCCAGACCCCCTCCGGATTTTTCCGGCCCATGTACTGTACTTTGTATGTTTATCATACATGTAACAGGGGCTCTGCCCCCATCAACTTAGGCCAGACCACACGGACGAGCGACCCCCAGAGACCATTTTTCTGGCAAGTAATTTTTGAGGAAATTTTTGCAATTTCAGACACAAAAACTGCCAAAATCGCCTGTGCAACAACACTTTTTAGCTGTATTTCAGCCCAAATTAGCGATTTTTGATGATTTTTAGGCGAAAAATTGCGCTTTTTGAGCGGTTTTAGTGCCCAAGGCCCAAACCTAGCCTCCATAATGCAACCGAGTTCTCAAAATACCGAGTTTTTCGAGTTGAACCTAGCTCCTTTACATCAGCCACGCGAAGAAAGAGTGAGAGCTTGTTATTGCGCTTAAGAGGGAGTGAAGGCCGATTCATACTTCTGCCAGCCAGGTGGCACTTTATAAATGGGTGCCAACTTAGCAATTGAGACTTGGGCAGACTGACAAAGTGCCATCGGGTTGGTATTGGCAATTTGCTAGTCCATCAATAGAAAGAAAGTCGGAAAAGGTAGACATGTGCAATAGCGTAGCCGGGAACCAGAATAGAGCGGCTGGCAGTGATTTAGAGAGTGCCAGTGCCATCCGAGTGGCAGAAATATAGTGGGTCTGAGAGAGAAAGGAGATGTACCGGCATCGAAAGCAGGGTTGACCATGAACGAGTGACTGTCGATAGATGTGGGTCTGCCTGCTCTGTCTAATAACTGGTCTTGAGAGGTGAACAACACGTCGTCGCTGTAGCCACTGTCTGCAGAGGGCTGAGACCGATGATGCACCGTCACTACTTGGTCCTAAACTCACACTCTACTAAATAGAACAGTAAGCCATCTATCCAAATCATACAGGTGCTAGGGGTCTGGGGTTATCCCTAGCTAGGAAGCCCAAACCCCCCAGAAGTTTACTGTACTCCCCCGACTCAAAAACATAAGTACTAGTAGCGGCTCCAGTACTAACTAACTGACTCAGACATAACTAATTTTTACCTTAGAATTCGCTTGAAAAGCCTGAAAAGAAAAGAATGTCCTGGGAAGCCCTTTTATCGCTTTTTTTGCTTGTTTTTAGTGCTAAAATCCTATTTGGCCGCTTAAACTAGCGATTTTTAGCCTCCTTTTCCTTGCTGAGAAAGCCGTTCTAAAAACGCATTTTTTTGATTGATTGATTGAAACAGTTGATTTCCGAAGAAACAGGGCGACAGTCGCCCTTTCGGGCCCTTAAATCTGTCAACCCCTTTAGTACAAGACAAGTTAGTATGCACTCAAACTGTCAAGTCAGAATAACAGCTGAAAGAAGCTAGACATCAACAACTAGCACTAACGGAACAACGGAGGCTGCTAAAAGCCGTTCAAACACGTCATCTGATTTATTACAGACACAGAAAGTTGATAGGTCACAATTGACTTCTTGATTAGAAAGCGCGTTCCACAGCCTAATACTTTGGTTAAGACATGACATTCGTGAACGTTCTAGTCTACAGAAAGGCACGATTAACGTTTTAACATGGTTCACACGGCCGCGACCAGCTACAGTATTCTCTTGGATAATAAGCGTTCCTGCGGGCAAATGACGAAAACTGTTCACATACTTGTACATAGTGATCAATCGCAACTGGCTTACAGTACGATAGAAAGGAACAAGCTTCAGTTGTATTAACAGTTCTGAATACGGCTTAGCGAAGTCATTAGATATTAATTTGCAAGCAAATTTTTGGACTCGTTCTAGCGCTATCATGTCTCGTTTGTGAAAAGGATAGCATACAGGCATTGCGTACAGTAAAACAGAGCGTGCCAAAGTCAAATATAGCATACGAAAAATAGACTGGGGCACAAATTCACGAACAGTCCTCGACAGACACCCAAGGATGGATCTTGCCTTCGCCACCTTATGCCGCGTGTGCAGCATAAGAGAGACCTGGGTCAAGGTCCACCCCAAGATATCTATACAAGTCTGTCCGTTTAATTGGAACCCCATTTACAGTTAAAGGCGTGCTAACTGAGACAGCGGTAGGGGACACAGTCATTAACATATATCGGGTTTTGCTATCATTCAGTTTGAGCGAAATCGAAGTAAAGAAACCACCAATGTCATCTATGTCACTCTGTAGCTCGAGCTGGGCAGTGGGTTTATCTAGCGGCTTCACCAAAGCCAAGTCATCGGCATAGAGCAATATTTCAGCTCCAGCCGACAACCTGACTTTAGAGACACCGTTTATGTAGGCAGTAAAAAGTAGAGGGCCGAGGATAGATCCTTGGCCGATCCCACTTAGTACTGGCCGACAACTAGAAAACTCACCACGGACTCGGACACGTTGAATACGATCGCAAAAATAGGATTTCAGAACGGCTATAAGAAAATCTGGGACACTAACACTTTGTGTTCGAAGTACGCCAGGGCATCTACTATACTCCTACCTTTCAAAAAACCGAACTGAGCTTGACTAACAAGTGGCTTAATATATGGCAGTAAAAGAGTATACACATAGCGCTCACAAATTTTCGACGGAATAGACAGTAAACTGATAGGACGATACTCTGAGACAGACCTGGCATTTGGCACTTTTGGAACAGCGCAGACAACTGCCTCCTTCCAGACTGCAGGCCACTGATTTTCAGCCAAGATTCTATTGACCAAGAGCGCCAATGGTGCAGCCAATTCGGCAGAGGCCTCCTTCAACATCACTGGGTGGATGTCGTCAGTACCAGGTGACTTTCGGTTATTGAGGAGCACAAACTCTGACCTCACAAATTCCTCTGTGCACGCCCAGGCTGCGTCCATCTCCTTTGATGGGGGTTTGGTCACTGGCATAGGGCCTGAGACTGCATTCCACTGTGCGCTGAAGTGATCGGCCAAAGCATTCGCCTTAGCCAAGCTGTCCTGTACAGTACTACCGTCAGGCAAGACCAGAGTAGGCGTGGACAATCTGGGGCCTGCTCTAGCCAGCTGTACGCCCTGCCAGAACGAATGTAGACAGTACTGGTCTGAAGCTGTAATCAGGTCACGGTAGTAGTTTGAGAGGGAGATCAAGCCGTTTTACTTTGGCTCTCAGTTGGGCATTGTGTGGTGCAGCTTTCAGTTGACTGTAAGCCATGTTGCGTCTGCGTTTAAGCTTTAGTCACTGGCTTAGGCAGCCACGGATTTGTGAGGCGATCGGTTGTTGTCTTCTTGGGGATGGCAGTGTTAGCCGCTTTCTGAACAGCTTGCTGCCACACAATCGCTGCATCATCAACAGTACTGGCCAGCAACACCTCATCAAGAAGGTTTGCTTCAGACAGCACCTGTCTGAACACACGCCAGTCAGCTCGAGAAAAAGGCCAAGTCCTTCGTTTTGTCAGTTTTGGCGGGGTCTCGAAAGGAAGCTGCACCCAAATGAAAGCAATGATGTTTCTCTATGGGCGCCGCGGTCCCCCAAGTTGCAGGGGTCGTGGGACGAAGGTAAACGTGATCGATACAGCTTTGCGTGTGGGTGGCAACGTTCACGATCTGATGCTGGTTTGTGAGAACGCAGAATTCCTGCGTCTTAGCCAGGCCATGCGGATGGAAAGTGTTCACATTAACGTCACCAATAATGCATAGGCGGCTGCGGTCCTGACCCAACTGGTCAACAAAGTCATGCAGATCGTTAAAGAATTCATCTGGGGTTTGTAGACGCTGAGAACGATACACCGATGCTACTATTAGCCGCGAACGTCCACAACTGAGCTCGGCAGCAACTAGCTCGTGCCTCTGGGGGATGCGAATACGTTTGATTTGGTGTGGGTGATACCGCTCTGGCACATACAGTGCCACACCACCACCAGACGCAGTTCTGTCTTTTCGGAACAGTACGTAGCCATTGACAGAAAGCTCACCGGATGAGATATTCTTCTTGAGTTTGGTTTCCTGACAAGCAAAGACCGATGGTTTGTACTCCGCACATAGAGAGCGAACATGGTCGATTTTTCCCCTGAGGCCATTTACGTTGGCAGAGAACAATTGTGCCTGACCTCGGCCGCAAGTAGGGATGTCCAGGCCATCTAATTGAGCCATGCAGCACAGGATTAAAACCAGGCAGCGCAGAGAAGAATATCCTGAGGCAACCATTGACGGGATAGGAAACTGTATTTTTGCCGATTTCATCTGATCAGTCAGGCTGTTGCAGCTCAAACGCTGAGAAAATACAGAGCAAAATTCGGCACATCTGCACATCCAAATTTCAGCCAGGTTGACGCAGGATTTACAGTAGAAAACAGAAACAGAAGTGAACAGTCAATAGACAGCAAGAGCAAGAGCAACCGCTCGATCATAAAAGATGGCAGGATTTTCAGGCGGCTCTTTGAAATTTTGTACCCCACCACCCCCTGGGCGAAACACCCCTAGACCCCCACCTGACGGAAAAACCCCCTCTCCCATACATGAGCCTGGGGGTCGCCCCTCGCCGCCAGGGCTGCAGACCCCCCTTCGAAATTATGGCGACCCTTCTTTGGGAGACCGACGTGATAGTTACGTTGGAACATATACAGAAAGGGAAGACTGATGAAAATTGTACTGCAACGTCGGCCGTACCTGTTATATGTATGGCCGCTGTAAGGTTTTCGGTCAAACTGAACAAGAATGGTAATGTCGGTCGGGTATGGGGATTGGGTGTTGGAGGTTTAATTAGAGAAGTAGGTACCTTAGTGTCCGGAGCGCTCTGAGCCCTGGCAGTGGACCTGACCACAAACACGTCCTTCTGATGTGTGTGGCCGAGAGGGTTGGAGTCTAGGTTTCCGTTGCACACGTTGCACTGTCTGTTGTCGTTCTCCAGATCTGTGTAAGTGATGTACTCGGGCGTCGACCGAAACAACTGCACACGCGAACTGCCGTTGGTCGGGTCTGGACACAGAGACACCAGACTGCAGAACACACTCACTGGAGGTACTCTGCCACGCTCGTTGTACGTGTACTTAGACCACGTGTACAACCCTAAATTACAGTACAAAATTAGCATACAACTAAGGCCCACTTATACTTGTGCGCTCGGGTGACACTGACTCTTTCTAAGTCGCTACCAACAGTGAAATTTAGACTTCGACAGACTGGGAATGCATCGCCACCCAACCAGTCTAAATTGAGTGCTTGGTAGGCATGGACAAAGGGGTGACCTACCTCATTCACTCCCTCAGGCTGCCACCGCCCATCGGGAATTTTTTGCAAGTATGTTGTATAGAGAATTATGATAAAAGTATGATTAGATTAGGTGTAAATAAGCTCAGAATAGCTTATTGTAACCTATTTTAAAGAAAACTAAGCAAAAAACTTGATTTTAGCCAAAAACTCGAAATCGGACTTTTTTTTGGCTTACCACCCCTCAGCCCCGTTCAGCCGCGGGTACCCGTTCAGCCCCTAATGATTTGAAGATTTACCACCCCTCAGCCCCGTTCAGCCGCGGGTACCCGTTCAGCCCCTAAGGATTTGAAGATTTACCACCCCTCAGCCGAAATGCATGCTAGTCTGGTGGTTGGCAGCGATTAAAGTGCCACCTGAGCAGCAGAAGAATAAATGGTACAGAAGAGACTGACTGAAGTCAAAAGCCCAGAGGTCGTTCAGTTTCTGACTGGTTCCGTTCTCTCCTCCGTAAATGAACATCTTTACACCGGAAACACAGCAACCGTGGCCGGCACGTGCAGTCGGAACTGTGATCTTGCGACGAACCTGCTCCCAGCTACCTGCCACTGAAACATCCACATCATTATGCAATGTAACAAACAAACAACTCATCCACGTAAAGCTCCATTTACAATGATGTAGCAAAAATCGTACGTGGCTTTCCTGTATGGCCACACATTTCTAATATACGCACCAACACGCCGCGCCAGATCTTTAAGGCGTTGTTGCAGCCGTCAAGATGTCATGATGCGTAGATCACAAACACGTCGTCATACAGGAAAGTGGCCGGGCGATATTTTCTACACCAGTATGAATACATCCTTACGGTGCAGGGGTGTAAAACCAAATTCAGTGAAAATGTGAAAGCAAGGGGTGAATTTGGTATTCAAAACTAATCGTATTTCAACAGGAATTCCGAGTATGAAGTCAACAAGAATTAACAGTTTCAGAATTTGACGAGACCTGGTTTGGCCACGAGAAAATTAAAAAAACCCTTTAATTTTCCCTGACCAGATCTGAAATTCCCTGACTTTCCTGAACGGTATGAAAGTGTAGGAAGGGCTGACGCAAGCGGCAGTAGAGAACTGCCAAGAAAGGGAGAAAACTGACTGATGTCGAACTTCCAGGTGTCGGCGAGAGCAGTGAAGTCGTGCAGCCCGCCGAACAGCCACATGTTTCCGTCGAAGACGGCTGCCGAATGACCGTGTCGACCGATCGGACCGTCCGGAACCCGTAACTCAAGCCACTCCTCCTCATCTGAATGCAACCACCGTTCACAGACACTACCTAGTAGTAGCAGAACAGATACCACAGTCAAACTTCCACAACGAATCGGTAGAACCCTGTAGATCGATGAAACCACCAAATAGAAGTAAGCACTGGTTGTCGAAAGGCACCAAAGAATGACCTCTGCGAGCCGAAGGCACTGCACCTTTGCCACTCTGAGTTACTAGCGCCAGCTTGCCCGATTCTAAACCAGACCAAGTTCTAAATCAGACGTGGGCAGAAATTTTGGGTGCACCTACCCTACCAATTTGTTGGACCGGCACCGTTTTGGTTGGCGCGTGAGTATGATCCAAAATTTGGGGGTAGAACACTAAAAACTCTAAAAAATCGCACAATTTTGGGCTATAAAATCGTTAAAAAAGCGATAACTAAAGCGCTGTTTGTTTTACTGATAGTTTGAGCAATTTTATTAGTGTCTGAAATTCTAAAACGTTGCAAAAAACTGCCCAAAAAATCACTTGTCACAAAAACTGACGGAGATATGGAGTGCCATCTGGGATCTGGCCAAAGCCGGGGTAGGGTAATTATGAGAACCCTCTGGGCGACTCTCTCTACTCTACCACACTCACAACTCTTTGGAAGAATTTTCTATAGAAAAACAATTATGAAAGCTCAAGCATAAACTAGGCGTAAATGAGCTCATTATTTTAACCTATCTTATAACCAACAATCCTTTATTTTAGCCAAAATTCGGACTTGTTACCTTACCATCCACTCAGCCCAACTACTTCAACATTCTACACCACCACAGCCGAAATTCTAAATCTGATGACACCTCTACCTACCACAGAAGCATAATAATAACCGTATACGGTGTTACTGTAAGAGCTGCCAATTAAGCAGAAGGAAGAAGTTTACCGGCGGACCAGCACCAAAAAGGACAAGTAGAACGCAGGAATGAACCACCGAATATGTATAAAGTTTCCTGAAAGTGCTTGCTTATGCTTCTTATCCATGTCGGTAGGAAGACAGACAATTCCGACCTGAACAACAGCAGCGGCGTGTCCTTCCATTAAAGGGAAGTCCCCTAGGGCAGCCAGCTTTTCCCATTTGCACTTTCCTATAACAAGCAGACCAAATTGCACACACACACTCTGCATTCATAGCTAACCGACCATGGCTAATCAATAATTCCGACGGCTAGCCTTAATAAGTTCAGTTTGCATTAACCAACCCTAACAATTGGTTTACCAATCAGACACGCTTTTCTTACGGACGGCAAGCAACGTTGGAAAATACATAGTGCCGACAATACCCAAAAAAACAAAATACCTGACACATCCTCAGGAAGCATAGCAATTTTATAGATGTTGAGGTCCCGTCCCGATCAGCACTGCACCGGTAGAAACAAACGATTTTTCAGTTCAGCTCACCTGAACGAAAAATTTTGAACAACCATTGCGAACCAGCAAACTGATATTTTCTCCTGCAAATTTGTCAGCCACTATAGTTTCTACAAAAGAAACTCTACAGAACAAACGGTCAAGAAGCGTATCAAATTTTTCATTCAGGTGAGCTGAACGGATAAATTGCTTGTTTCTACCAGTACTAGAGCTCAAGTTATATAAACACAAATCCATTATTAAAAGAAACGTTTAGTTAGCATGAAAAAATAAAATGAAGTAAAGAAAGAAACTGACTGATATCGAGGGCCCAGAGATCCCTGCGAATGCCGAGTTTTCTGTTCCTGCCGCCGGCAACCAGCACCTTAGGCCAGAGAAAGGCAGCCGCAAGTTTTGATCGTTGAGCTGGGTGAGATTTGGCACCGGCATCTACCTCGTTTACGAGATCGCTCCACACACAACACTCAGTCATAGGTACTGCAATGCAATACATGCTTACATAGTAACCATATATACTGTGTCTTAACCGCCATTCTATTGTTTCCATCTTAGAATACTACCTGCCTATCTGTCTACGCGCAACTTTGTGCTAAAAGAAAAAGCGGAAAGTTCTTTCCTTACTGGAAAAGTTCTAAGGAAGGCAATATATAAAGGGTTGATTTTGATTTGCTTTAGAAAGAGAAAGCTAAACTTACTGAGCCACTAAGAACAGCCCATGTTTAGTTGCGACGACGGTTCAAAAACCGTTAGTTGCCTGATCAGCTCTGAAACAAAGCAATAAGCACAATTGTGTTAAGCCGCACGCAACGCCAAAAGAAAGCCCGTAGCCAGGCAACCTTCAGTTGCTATGGATGGTATGCACACGCCCCTCACACAACCTGCCACCTAACACTTAGTAGAACTCACTAACTGCTGTACCGACCAGACCACTCCACTATAGCTATGCTTTGGATAAATTTTAGTTGACCTTTGTTTTTTGTCAAGAACAGCTGAGTGAGAGGTCAACCTTAGAACGACAAAACTTTAAAAAGCCATGAAATGCACGGACCGGAGCTAGAGACAGAGCGCTGGCACATTCACTAAATCCACACAGACACAACTGGTTTGACTGCTCCTCTTTTTATTACAATCTCACTCAACCATGCACGTTCATCTCTTCTCTTACATACGTACTTGGCCAGACCAGATCATGGTCACAATCTTCCGAACGCATACATAGACCGGAAAGATCTGGGCCCGTATTCATAAAAATATCCTGAGCTTAGGACAACCTAAGGCGTTTAGGACGTCCTATTTGGCAGTAGGATATCTTGTGAGTATGGCATCCTACGCGTATCATAGAATTATTCGCAAAGCAGTTTAGGATACGATACTCGTAGGAAATCCTAAGCGCCTTTTATTAATAGTTTGAGCCACGCCACCCGACATGTTTAGGAGGAAAATTCAAATCTAACTTTGACATTTTGTTCTTGGCACCAACCGGAAGCCCAAGTTTGGGTCTAGAAGTAGTCAGTCCTGTTCTGCAACCGTAATTTAACCGTTTTTCAAGAACACAGAGCAAATGGGAAATAAAGTAAAAAGCTAAGAACACTACATTTTCACTAGTAATTTCAAGTACATAATTATGTTTTCTAACCGAGATATTGGTAGACAGGCAACCAAAACTGTTCATCGCATGCAACGCACGCTAAAACCTACGTCCTAAGCGGTCGTAGGTAGCTCGCAACCTACCTAAGGTTTCTGTCCTACGCCGTAGGATTTCCTAAGACCGCCGTCTTAAGCAAAGTTTTATCAATTGTCCTACGGCCGCGCGGCATCCGAAACGACCAGATTTAGGAAATCCTACGTCCTAAATTGTTTTATGAACACGGGCGCTGGGGGTATGAATTGTGATGGGAGGGGAGGGATAGGTAGATTTTCCGAAAAATATTGCCAAATTCGCTTGAAAGCTGGCGCGATTTTCAAAAACAAGTGGCAACGTCCGGCCACAGGGGCCTGAACGGCCGGGTGGATGGGGTGCCCGAGGCTTCGGTGGCCTCAGTTGTACAGGGTGATTCACAATTCCCGTCGGGTTTCGCAAGCTCAGAACTTTTTTGTTTGTGGACCGAATGGGCTGATTTTTAGGTATGATTATGTGGACATACTTCGCATTTTACTGTTTAAAATTGCAGCTTATTTCATCACGAAATGCCTGAAAACGGGCAATTCTGCCTACTGTTGCTACGGGTATTTGAGTTTGAATTGGGTATGGGTATGGGTAGGTATTTTTTTAAATACCCATACCCGGGTATGGGTATGGGTAGGTATTTTAAAAATACCCGGGTATCGGGTATAAATCGGGTATTTTTCACTAAAATTTCGAAATTCTCTAAAATGTCAAATTTTAATAGGTTATTATGCTAGACTAATTTATTTTAAAATATGTCATTTAAACAGCAATTATATGTACCCAACTGCTAATGTAGTAAACCCTAGTTTTATTTTACAGTTACTGGACCAGTTGGGGGAATTTTCGAAAACTACAAACCATTTTGGTAGATAACATTGGCGAAACAGCTAAATCAGCTTTCAGGAGTGATTTCAAAATATTTCTTTCGGATACAGAGTCAACCACATAGTACAGAGTTGCATATAGAAATTCTAGATTGCTGACAATACAGTACCATCCTCTGGATCAACAAACAAACAAGAAACATGAAATGCATAGAAATTGCTTGTAATTAAACCTTAAGTTCAACTAAATTACTACAGTAGCCTAAGTGGACAGTACTTATCTTCAAAGGGATAACAAAAATAGACGTTCGATTTTTATTAGAACTAGACGAGAGGCGAGAAGCCAGTTAAACTGTATGCAAAAGACTTCTATGTACTGTATGTACTACATTGTAAAAATGCATTTTCGGTCAATTACCGTGTTTTATGCCATACATATGTACATAGAATATGTTTTGTTCCTGCACGTGGGCGCACCCACCAAAATTGCCGCTACCTCCCCCATATCGGTAACCTACCTAGGCCGACTCACAGATTTTCGGATTTTAAACTACCCCCAACCCATTTTTCCAGCCCATGTATGAAGAGTGTGATGTATGGCAAAAGCAGTGGCGTACCCAGGATTTTGCAGAAGGGGCGGGGGTGTAAGATTTTAAAGTTGCCTGGTTGGACCGTTGCCCAACAAGGTCGAGAAAGTTTCGCAAAATTAGCCTTAAAAAACGTGACCAATTCTGAGCTTAAAATTGACAGAAATTACAAGTTTTAGTAGTTTAAAGTGGTCTGGTTGGGCTTCTGCCCGACCAGGGCAGGGCGAGAAATTTTTGAAAATTTAGCCTTCGAAAATGCATTTAAAAGGTATTCTGAGCATAAAATAGACAGTTTTAGTACATAATTAATTCAGTTCTCTTATCTTTGTCTAATTTTTCCTCCCTACCTCCACCGCAAAGGGGGTGTACTACAGTTGGTAGGTACCACCAAATTTCAGGTAAGTCCAGGTTCAGGTATCTCTAAAATCCAATTTCAGGTTAAGGTTCAGGTTCAGGTACATTTTTCAAAAGTACCCAGGTGTCAGGTTCAGGTTCAGGTACTTTCAAATAAGACACAAATTTTCGGCTATGAGCTAAATCAATAGCGCTCCTGTTCCTTTTCTTAAGAGAACGATCCATGTTCAAAGCAATCGAAATTTACAAACCAACAATTCGACAAAAACGAGAAAAAGGCAAGACAATTTTTGCGGTATGACGGACCGATCGCCATTTTAGTAGGAAACCCTGATGCACTCCAGGAACGTTCATTTCAAACTCTAAGTTCCGGCATTAAGTTATAAGGCTCAGGCTTACATAAGTTCTACTAGCTGACGTTTACGCTTACGTTCAACAAACAAACTAAAGCTAGGCTAGGCATAGCGGAAGACAAGTTTTCATAAAGCCAATTTCCGGATGGGGCTTTTCCCTATAATCGCCTTCATTTTTAAGTTACAGTACGCGTACAGTAGGTGCAGATAATGTGCATTAGTCGCTTCACACACACCATTTTTAAGAACAAAACTATAGAGCGCCAAGCAATATCTGATCTAACCGATTTCAAAAGTTGACAGTATGTGCTGCATGTACCGGATAGTTTAAGACGAGAAAAACCTGAAAGTAGGTACTGACCTAGTAGGTGTCAGGTAAGTACTTTTATTTTCTAGTAAGTTCAGGTTCAGGTTCAGGTTCACAATTTTCAGGTTAATACCCAGGTTTCAGGTTCAGGTTCAGGTATACCTACCAACCAACTGTAGGGTGTACACAACCTACACCCCCGGGTACGCCACTACACAAAAGCCATAACTCTATCCAACACTTGCTTGAGAGAATTTTTGCAGTTTATATAGAAATTAACGGGCATGTCTGCACTATTTTTTCTAAAAAATACCCATTCAAATACCCGGTATTTTTCAAAAAATCGGGTATACCCGGGTATGGGTATTTCAAAAAGTACCCGGGTATGGGTATACCCGATTTCAGGTAGTTTTACTCAAAAATACCCAGTTTCGGGTATGGGTATGGGTATACCCGATCAACAGTAATTCTGCCGCAGACTGAAATTTCCAACATTGGCCCTAAATACAGGGTGTGCCAAAAAAAAACAACCCAGCAGATTTTTCGCTGTAGCAACCGCAAATCTCAACCGATTTGAACGAATCCTTTTTTAAATGAAAGATAAATAAATTCTTGAAAGATTGATGTACTGCTTATTAATGTACTCTGCTTGGTTCCTGAGATATTCACTCTCCAAGTCAAAACTGTGATTTTGGCAGTGAACAAGAGGGATTTTTTATTATTCCGCTGCACTTCGTAATAAAACGATTCCTGCTACTGCTGAGGCCTATTGGAGGCTTTACTGGTGACACATAAACTCGGTCCACTTCAACAGTAAAGTGTCATTAGCCCCCAGCAGTAAGAATCTGCTTTATTATGAAGTGCAACGGAATCGCTCTTGTTCTTTGCCAAAATCTGTTTCGACTTTGAGGGCAAATATCTCAAGAACTAAGCAGTGAATCTCAATAAATGTTGCACCAATCTTTAAAGAATTTATCAATCTTTCATTCAAAAAAGGATTCATTCAAATCGGTTAAGATTCATGGTTGCAAAAGTAAAAAATCTGCTCAGTTGTGTTTATCACACTTGTTCACTGCCAAAATCTCTGTTTTGACTTTGAGGGCAAATATCTCAGGAACTAAGCAGGCTACCTTAATAAGCGATTCATCAGTCTTTCAAGAATTTATTTATCTTTTATTTAAAAAAAGATTCATTCAAATCGGTTGCGATTTGCGGTTGCTACAGCAAAAAATCTGCTGGGTTGTTTTTTTTTGGCACACCCTGTATATTTGGCTTGTGCGCGATTAGGCTATGTTTGAGTGTTGAAAAGATTCTTAACCATAGTGGGTTGACGCCTTATTCACTTTTCAACACAAACCGACATTTTTAGCAGTTTTGATAGCTTTTTCGGTGAAGGAACGTTGAAAAATCGCTGTGCAGTTTGAGTGGACCAAAAGCACTGAGATTGTTCCGCCTGCAAATTGGGATAGAACGCGAGCCTCCAGGAGATACCAGCATCCGCTGGTGGCATGAATGGCTGATCGAAGAGGGCAGTCTGTCCAACAAGATTCAGAAAAGCGTCCACCAACCAGCGTGGAGGGTGGAATACCACCAGCGGCTGCAGAAAGTGATTGAAAACAGTAACCAACACGTTGAAGTGCATAACTAGTGACGTAGCGCATGGAATTTGTTGAAATTTGAAACATTAAAATGCGAAGTGTGTCCACACATCATATTAAAAAATCAGCCGATTCGGTGCACAAATAAAAAAGTTCTAAGCTTGCGAAACCTGGCGTGATATGTGAATCACCCTGTATGTCTAAACGTGAAAACTCGACACTCTTGAGGAGAATAACCGCCGTGGTGATAAACATAGATAGAATCTTGAGGACCATATAACATAAATGGAATATATAAACTGAAACTGGAGGGAGACTCCCCTTTCGCCTTGAATACCAAAAACCCACAGGCAAGTTGGAAAAGCTTATGTACGTCTGATACAATCTTACTGTATGCGTACAGTGGAACAAACATGTACTAGGGGGTTTTGGGTTACCCCCTTAGCTGAAAAGGCCAAACCCCGCTCACCCCCGAGACAGGTTAAGCGACCCCCGACCCAAAAATACAAGTATTAGTAGTGGCTCCAGTACTAAGAAATTGGCTCAAAAATCACTAATTTTTAGCCTAAAATTCGCTTGAAAAGCCTTTGGAAACCGAATTTGGCGTTTCCACTGTTGATATTTGAGAGAAATCGATCTGGTTCCATAGTTAAGTGGCCCGATCTTTGATGGCGTATATCTCGGGACAGGAGCGTAAAATCCATAAACCCTTTGCAGGTTTAACATAACTCATAAATGTCTATTAATGCACCAACGGACAGCTCTTTTCGCAAAAGTTTGATTTTCAACTTGACATACCAAGACTCGATCGAATCAGAGACTGACTCTTATTTGTTTGGGACCGGTTGCTGAATTTCCACCGCCAGGTACACCTGATCCCAATTCCCGAAGTGATAGTGGCATATTGACAAGATTCATAACCAAGATTCGTATTTTGCTGTTTGTGTCAAAATATTAGAATGCACAAAATAATACCTTTGTCTTTGTTGAATAATTAACTATGGTGAAGTCTGAATAAGTTACCTACAGTCAGATCAGGGTAAACATCGGTTTTATCGGTCCCTCAGCGGCCGGCGCAGTGGGCACATGGTCTGACCTTAACGCGCGCGGGTGACGGCCGCCGACTGATCAGGCTAGGGCAGCTTACATAGAGCGGCCGATTACAATCAACGCATTGCAGGTTGCCCCACCACTGCGGAAGGCTTTCTTGTTTCCGGCATATTTGGGATACTTAGACAATAATTAGTTCAGAAAAATACCTTGCGGGTTTTCGCTGACCTCAAGTAGCTATAATTATGGATCGGAACGGTCACTCCAATCCACTGTTGGGTGATTATCTCTGCCCTTTGTTTCAACATATTCGGCAGTTTGACACAGTAGACGAAGCTTTGACTTGATTGAGTTTTGCCGTCAATAGCTATCATCAACTGATCTCTGCCGGTCTGTGCCAGAACGCCAGAAGAACATGTCACGTCACTAGTCAAAGACGCCAGCTTTAAACTCGACGGTGTTGCCTGGACCTGGAGATTCCAAAACACGGGTCGCAAGAAAACAATACGTTTTTGGTTCTTTCTTTGAGAATGCCAATCTGGAGCTGTCGACCTTGTTATTGCTAGTGTATCTGTGGGCTAATGAAACCTAATGAGCTATGTGTATTGTGCACAAACCTATTGTGTTCGCGCCGACCGACCCACCGTAATGTATTGTAATCGGCCGCGCTAAACTCAGCCCTGCCATGGCCTGGTCAGCCGGCGGCCGTCGCCCGCGCGCATTAAGGTCAGAGCATGTGCCTAATGCGCCGGCCGCTGAGGGACCGATAAAACCGATGTTTACCCAGATGGTTTTTACCCAGATCAGTAAGTACAGTTTAAGCTCACCTCACGCACGAGTGTGATCTGACTAAGAATAGAGTTTAGATAGAGATCGATGACGTCGTCGCGCTGACGTCAATTTGACGTCATTCATTCGTTCATGCTGGTGCTTCCATTCCATTCTTATTACTCATTTGGAGCGCCGCCACATCCGGTTAACTACAACAAATTTAAGACTGGTTTCTCGCTTGACTGACAACAACAACTTTAAAAATGGTAAACACAATATCAAAACACAATAGCTCCATTAAACCATCCTTCGTTCACCTCAGATTTCTTTTCTTTCCTTCATTCATTTAGCCGTGTTGCAGATAATCGCAACCGTTTTTAATAAAGTCCGGACACTCTAGCCAGTCGGCGTTTCACCCCATGCACCAGACCACACGACGAACACGACAGACATTGTTGTTTTTGTTTAGACAAAACTGTACTCGACTCGAACTAATTGCTCTGCTCACGGCCGCAATCAGAAAGATGCTCTTGATTTTCACATTAAATTCTAAAAGCTGCTTTCATTCATCGCGTACAGACGGATTACCTCTGTAGGGATGCAACCGAAGTTCGGTATTATTCGGTATGAACCGAATAATTCGGTTACTAGTGCTATTCGAATTCGGTATTCGAATTCGGTATTTTTCAAACCGAATAATACCGAATAATACCGAATATTGTAAAACCGTTAAAATTGCACTGTTTTGCTTCAATTTGCACAGAAATCACCGAGATATTTCTCTATTACATCTCTCTGTTCATTTACTATGCTAAAATTTTGGCAAACAACGACTATTCATGCGAAAAGTTAACGAATTTCAAGGTTTGACTTAATAATAAACAACCACATTTCGGCCTTTTCAGTTCCCAGTAGACTAGACTACGTTGTCAGCTTTCCACTTTTTACCTAAGCGTTTGTATTACGTACCAATTATGTATAATTGGTCCCACCTATCTTGTCAAACGATCATCCAATAGTTGTACGCCTAAGATGCCAGCTCCGGTGCTTACAGTAGTACTGGATTGGATGCTCCCTTACTTCAACTTTCTGTATGTGTCTGCGATTTGCGCGTAAATATACTCCTGTTATCCGCCACATAACGGATAATTGAGAAGGCCCATTCGCCCAACCCGCTGTCAAACCCAACTTTTAGCTTCGGTTTTAGGCTTAGGCTTAGGGTTAGGTTTAAGCTTAGGCTTAGGGGCAAGTTTTTTTTATGAAATCTCCGCCCTGCGATGGATAATAGGAGGGTAGGGTATACAGTACATTTAAGGGAAAGTGTCTTTGTGCTGTGACTTCACATAATTAATCAGAGCACTTGTGGCCTGATTCTCGCCTCTTGAAATTGTTTGCTTAATCTTGCACTCGTATTTGTTGTTTTAGTTACAGGCATGTAACGGTAAAGAACGACCAAATAGGGCTTGTTTTAGTTACAGGCATGGTTAAATCTATAACATTCAAACAATACGTCACTCTACAGCTTTTTTAGCATTAAAAAGTTTAGCAAAAACAAGAAATATTAGCTGGACAGTAAATTTTTGCATTCTGCGCCAGCGAATCATCAATATTCGGTATTATTCGGTATAATTCGGTATTATTCGGTTCCGAAAATCCGCTTCGGTATTCGGTATTCGGTATTTTTGTATTCGGTTGCATCCCTATACCTCTGTGCTTGCTTAAGGTGGGTTTATACCTACTTCGTCCGCGAGGACAAAACGGACACAAGCGGACAGGTTGTCCGCACAGCAGTCATTCTTTGGCGGAGCGGACACGAGTGTCAGCCAGACGGTATATACTCTATTCGGACACAAAATCGGTGTCAGCGCGTGTCCGCTTCTTTCCGCCGAGCGACTTGAAAAATTTCAACTGACACTTTGTCCGCGTCGCTATTAGTGCTGTTTGAGCTTGTTATATTGTGAGTCTGAGTTCACAATTTTATCACGTTTGATGCTGCGGTTGCGGAGCTGTTAGGATTAGGTCAAATCCAGAGAAAAACAACAATAAAATACGGTGTAAGAACATTGTACGTACTGTATGCTTGACCTATCGATCAAACTGAAATCATGGCAAGTTTCTGAAGCGGCTGCACCAATTTGAAATTGTGAAAGCTTAGAACCCGTTCTCTGACTGTTGCAGACACCGTTGACAGCCTGAGCCTCATCGACAACGTGATTAATGACCAGTTTGGTAGCAGACATGGGCTAGCATTTCGGCTGAGGGGGCTAGAATTTTCAATTCTTGAGGGGATAGGAGCGGCTGAGGGAGCTTAAAGCGCTGTTTATACTCCTACTGAAGACACACTACTGCAGTAGTTTTTCGCCAGTCTCTGCCTCTTTTTTACAGGCTGGCGAATATACGCCAACCTTAACCTGAATCACATACACTACTGCAGTAGCAGAGCAGAATAGAAAACAGCCGCGCCGGCTCCCGGTGTAAAAATAAAGCCAACGAAAAAAAGAAATAATTCTATTTTTCACACGGGAGCTATACGAGGAAATGATGGATTTAGCTCAGAAAGGCACTAGAATGGCAGCAGAAAACATTTTTAGCGTCATGTGCACACCCAGAACCCGTCAACAACCATTCAACACCAGAAACGTATGCAGGCTCGACCGTTTTGGTAGTGATTGACGAAGATACGGACGTAATCACCCGGACAGAAGCTTTTGCAACATCTGACAACACCTATCTGTCTTATTTCATTAATAAACTTGGAGTGGAACTCAAGTTTTGCCTAAAAATAACGGACCGACTGTCGTCGGGAGTGAAATGTTGCTGTATTCTGTTGAAAAATGTCTGCTGATCGGACTAAAAACAAAAAAATGTTCTGCCGGTGCCCAGAAACCCACTTCACGCCTCAAATGCTTTTGACAGTGCAAAAAACCGCACCTAAATGTGCCTCTCCGGCGACCTACTGCAGTAGGAAATAGAAAATTTTCTATTTACTACTGCAGTAGTTTTTCCTACGTACTGCAGTAGCTACTGCAGTAGTGCGGCGACGCGGGCGCGGGTGTTTATACTCCTACCGAAGACTACTGAAGGAGTCGGCCAACCTACTGCAGTAGCTCCTACTGCAGTAGCTACTGCAGTAGGAGTATAAACAGCGCTTAAGGAGTGGTAGGCCAAAAAGTTCGATTTTTGGCTAAAATTCCTCAATGCCTGTAATCTCTAATTTGGGCTCAAATACAGCTAAAAACTGCTGTTTTACCGCGGATTTTAGCAATTTTAGCGTCTGAAACTCTAAAAAATTAAGAATCTAAGAAATCCAAACTCTAAGAAAAATTGTAAGTTGGGGTCGGAAAAATGGTTTCGAAGAGGGTCCCCGATCAGGGGGTCTGGGACTGGATAGCTGAACCTGGACTTACCTTAAATTTTGGAGTACCTAAACTCTAATCATTCATCCGTGCTACATTGTAATTTACCCTAAGAACAGTTGTGGTCAGGGACTTAACGCCGTTTTTTATGGCAATGACTGCGTGCCAGTACCATATGTTAAGTCGGTAACAGCAACCGATATGAGCAAACCGAACCGAACGTTTTGCTTGTGAGAAGAACAAGCAGACAACCAACCAGAGAGCGCAACAACCCATAAACGGCGTTAAGTGCCTGACTGTGGTATGTGACTAAATAGCTATTGGAAAAGCGTTAGTACCGTAACCTTTTTATCCGAGGAGGAGCACAAAGAACAGAGATGTTGTCTAGCAGTGTACGTACGTACATAGTTGTAGTTCGGTGAAAAGACTCTAAGTTTATAATTTTAACTGTCTCCATAAAACGATTTTCGAATCGTAGCGTACATAATACTTTTTCTGTTTAGCGTGGTTCTAGCTTAAACGTTGTCCTCTCCGCAACTGAAAGCGTTGACAGTCTCTAGGGGAAGAGTAGGCTACCCTATGATCGGTAGGGCTTTAACGGTTACAGATGTTCAGTAAAGTACGGTTGGACATCTGCTGGAGCTTTCTATGCTATTCTAGTAGTTAAATGTAAAGGTGTAGTAATAAAATAAGTAGTAGAAGCCTCGGGCAGATGACTGGAGGAGTTGGGAATGGCGAGTCCGGTTCCGATTCGCGGCAGTGTGTGCAAGCTGACGCGCGAGTACGCGGTAATAGACGCAGCAGGGTTGGGCTCAACCTTCATCTACGCTCACAGAGATACGTTCACCACGCCCCGCAACACCACCACCAAGAATAGCTTAACTGGCTACATGCAACCCGGGGCTTCGGTTATGCTTTGCTTTACAACGCAGCCGCCTAAAACGTCTAAAGGAACAGCTGAAGTGTCTCAACAACAGTACCTCTGCTTTGCCTTGGAGTGGTGGCTGGAGTCGGAGGCGGTCGCCGGCGACATCTCGGTCATTGAGCACGTGCTAGGTGTGGTCTCTGTCAAGAAACCGCACTGGGGACTGATCTGGGCTCGAGAGTGTGGCATGGTCTACTTCACTGACAAGGTACTTTGCAACTAATCCACCCACTGCTATTTAGTTGTCTGTCACGGAGGGCCGGCTGCGATGGTTCACCAAAATACTTGCTTCTATGAACTTGTCCATTTCCATAATTAGGCCCTCAATTGAGCCCATTTACACCGATCTTCAGACAATTTTAGTTGAGCCCTATCCCTTTAGTTTTTCGTTAAATAACTTTTTGTTAAATTTGCTTAAATATTTCGACAATGTGGAGGCCATCTGAAATTAGGTTCACCTGGGCCGGGTCAGCAGCGTAGACAGGGGTGTAGGGTGCGTACACTCCATACATGTAACAGCTCCGGGCCGACCTGGGGGGAGGGGGTAGGGGGGTTTCCTCAGGTGGGGGTCGAGGGGCGTTTCGCCCAGATGGGGGTCCCAAATTTTAAAAAGCTCCAAAACGCCTGGAAATGCGTTTTTAGCACGTTTTTTTAGTAAGGACGCTAAAAATCACTATTTTAAGCTGCCAAATAGCGTTTTAGAGCTAAAAACGAGCAAAAAATGACAAAAAGGGCTTCCAAAAACACCGATTTCTCTTAAATATCAGCAGTGGAAGCGCTAAATTCGGTTTCCAAAGGCTTTTCAAGTTAATTTTAGGCTAAAAATTAGTGATTTCTGAGCCAGTTTGTTAATACTGGAGCCACTACTAGTACTTGTATTTTTTTGGTCGGGGGGTCCCTTAACCTGTCTCGGGGGTGGGGGTGACGGGGGTTTGACCTTTTTAGCTAGGGGGGTAACCCCCAACCCCCCTAGTTCATGTATGGTACACGCCCTTTGTGGTGGCGGTAGGAAGGAAAATTAGGCGAAAATATGAAAAACGAATAAATTACGACCCGTATCTGTCTATTTTATGCCGAGAATGCGTTTTAAATGCGTTTTTGAAGGTTAATTTTTCAAAAATTCTCAAGATTTGTGCATGTTTTTGTGTTATAGTTCAGCGCAATCGATTGTCGAACACAACAGTTAGCAAGACGAAACCTACGATAGATAAATGGCCCACCCCATGCATGTAACAGGGGTCTGGGGTCTGCTCGACCTAGGCCAGACCCCCCAGATGCGGAACCCCCAGACGATTTTTCCGAATCCCCCTCCGATTTTTCTAGCATGTAAGTTTTCGAGCAAATTTTTCCGATTTTTGCAATTTCAGACACAAAAATTGCCAAGACTGTCTGTAAAACAGTACTTTCTACCTTCTAGCATACATGGGCCGGGGGGGTAAGGGGGGTATACCCCTCCCCCTCGGCCGGCCACACCCCCCTCGGCCGGCCATACCCCCTCCCCCACCCCCCCACCCGCCTCCCGGAGGGAGGAAGTTTTCGCTTATTTTTGGCCTTTTTTCGGGGGGGACCCCCCGTCCGGATTTTTCCGGCCCATGTTCCCATGTATGCTTTCTAGCTGTATTTCAGCCCAGATTAGCGATTTTTGACGATTTATAGCCCTATAGCCAAAAAATTGCGATTTTGTCGATTTTTGGCCGTTTTTAGTGCCCAAACCCCTCCAAAAACTTTTTGGGTTCAGGCCCACAACCCCCTCCCCCTTCGGCGGATGACCTGTTACATCTGTGGCCTACCCTGTACTAAGGCAAAAAAGGTTTGTTCCGGTTTCCTCCTTTCCGGTTTCCTCCCCTCATATTCCGGTTTCCTCCTTTCCGGTTTCCTCCTTTCCGGTTTCCTCTTTTCCGGTTTCCTCCTTTCCGGTTTCCTCCCCTCATTTTCCGGTTTCCTCATTTTAAAATTTTTGGCGTAATTTGGTGAACTGTAATCGATATTGTTGCAGCAAGCAAGTTTTGCGTCATTTTAAAACTAAATGTCGGGAACGAGAGTAAAAATTCGAACCAGGTGTAATTGGGTAAGCTGACCTGTAAAATGTATGACTGCGACAGGTCTTGCCTTGACTTAACTGAGCGGAATGAATCCCATGGTTGCGTAATTTTGATCACTTAAAATATCAAGAGACAACCGGTTAGCCCAAGGCAACTGTTGTCTATGCTAACAGTGTAGACATCCTTGTCTTGTCAGTTGATAGCTAGTCATACCATTTTACCATACCATAGTCCAGCCATTTTGTCCGCACCAATCTGTCATAGTCCTCCTCTCTAAGTTCTATGTAGATGTGCAAAATTCAGCCCGACCCGCCCATCCCGATAAAATAATAATTTAGCCCGGACCACAAGGCTCTCTGGCCTGGGCCGGCTGGCATGGAAATTGATCCCACTTTTAAAAAAGCTTTTCAAAGTTATAATTGAAATGATCAAATCTAAAAATCCAACTTTGGTGGTCTCACCTACCCTGCTCCCTGAAAAATCGAGGCCGGCCCGGCCCGCGGGCCTCATCTTAAGTGCACCCTTGCAAAGTAAACGTAGCAAAGAAGCAGTGTTCTATCGCTGCTATTACTACTATCAAGCAGTCGTCCAGCTTCAGATCGATCGCATCCCATCCGAATCTTTATGGCAATCAAATTCTACTACAGTCAGGCACTTAACGCCATTTATGTGCTGACACAATATATGGTGCCGGTACCTTAAACGGCGTTAAGTGCCTGACTGTACGAATGTACCTTGTACTCTATGAACGTGTGTAAAAATATGTAATAAAGTATGTATACTGCCCAAGAATAGGTCTAAAATGATGCTAAGCTTGCTTTTTTCAATACTAAGAATGAAAACTGAACAATTTATGCTAAAACTTTAAAAGGGAGGAAACCGGAATATGAGGGGAGGAAACCGGAAAGGAGGAAACCGGAACACGCCGGCAAAAAATGGTCGCAAATGTTGCATCCCCGTTTGGGAAATCGACCCCTCGTCCAGATTTTCTGGCTCATGTATGGTCGACCAAGAACGCATGTATGTCTATTTTCAGCTGAGTCAGTCATTGGCAGTGGGGAGCTGGCTTCAGTTCGACGCAATAGCGCAGGAAGAGTGCAACGGGGCGAGGTGGCGGGCTCGCAAAATCTACAAAATCCCCCCTGGTCCTGTTCCGTTCATATTAGAAAAACCGGCCGGTCGGCAAGGAAAAATCCTGCAGCCACTTCCCATCTTGGTCGGCAGCAAGTTCGACACTTTCGCTTACGGCTGGTCTCCATTAGTAGGTCGGGTTTTGCTGAACAAGAAGAAACTGGGCGACGATTGCTGGGCCCAAATAGAGCCGAAGTCTCAGTGGAACGGCACCTTCATAGAAAACATTTCCGGACTCGCCTACGACTGCTACTGGTTCGTGAGTCAACTGAGTCCCAGGACTGTTCAGGCTCCACTACTAGATTCGGTGCACGCTTTAGTGCTGAAAGTGGCAGTGGCGCAGATTAGCAGTTCCTACGGTATTCTAAAGCACGCGGAGTACGGTAACATTTACTTCAATTACAACGACTTCTACAAGCGATTGCCGGGAAAGGATTTGCAGTCTGAGTTGGTGGTGGGCAGTCTGTGCGAGGCTTTGTTCGTGCCGCAAATGACCACACATGGCTGTTGTTGGCGCGCCATTTTTGTCCGTCCTGAGGAGAGAAAGGCAGCTGCAATACAACAACGAACCGTTTCTCTGAACCTTGATCACGTCAACTCAAAACCGGCCCCCAGACTGAGATCGGCGGCCAGTGCTGGGTCGACGCCTAAGGACGATTTGCTGGACAGAGTGGTGGCCACTGTTAGAGGAGATAAGGGTCTCTGGGCTGCCTTTTGTAAGCATCCAGAACTGTTGCAAGAGATGTTGGATTACCGTCCCTAATTCTATTTGCTACCTTTGGTGCCTTGCATTTTAGTGCCTTAATCAAGCATATTATTTTTAGTTTCTTAATAGTATTATATTGTTCTTACTGACTTATTCCTTATCCTTCATAAACGTTTTTAACCTTTTCGAAATCGCTCTGGTCCTCTCTTTTGTAGTTGTACTCTGTTCTTTACAGTTTCAACGTAAAAATTATTCCGACTGAAACATTTGGTTGTGTAAGCATTTGGCTTCCGATCCGATCCGATTTGCGGGGGCCCTTACGGCCTGCGATCAGACTCGAGGTCCATTCCGCTACCCCCGTGGTTTCGTCATCTCGGACTTTTCCCTTCTTTCACTGCCAAGCCACTCAAGCCATGCTGTTGGGCGCCAGGTACTAAGAGAGTGCCTGGCGTGGTGACGTCATGGTGCTGTCAGCTCCCAACGGCCGCCCGGCGGACTGACACCAAACTGGTGTCAGCCTTATTACTGGTCTCTCAGACAGCTCCTGACGTCGTTGATCTTCCCTCCAACGCGGCATGCTTTTTGGAGCGGCTTTCGGTGCAACGGCAGATCCAGTTGGTTCCCATTTTACCTACTCACTGTAACCAATTTTCGGTGGCCTGGGTGGAGCGTTGTGCCGACGACCAACTCTTTGCAGCAAGAAACTTGCCGCGCCGAGAGGATGAACCACTACAACCGCTAGGGATGCAGGGGCCGGCGTGACAGAGGCAGCGATCTACCCACTGAGCCAACGACGCGGCTAAGCATTTGGCTTTCTCGCAAAAAAAATTAGGAACGCTTCACGAATTTGCGTGTCATCCTTGCGCAGGGGCCATGCTAATCTTCTCTGTATCGTTCCAATTTTAGTATATGTCCATGGAATGGACAAGGTTCTAAACATTACTGCCGCTTTTTATTAGCGTCGCCAATTATGCAACATGACCTAGACTGGTTATCGAGTTTCGATCCTGTTCGTTTTATTACCTCGTTTTTCGAAGCGGCTACCGAGCGCCATCTGTCGCATACGGATGAAACCTAACTGACTTGACATTGTTAGAGGTGTAATGAAATCAGTGGTCTAAAAATTACAAGTGAAAGAATACTGCCTATCTTAGATTTGACATTTGTAAATGGATGTTTTTTTCTCAGTGCGTACATACTGTGCTATCGTAAGCAAGTTATATTAGCACAGGAAGTAGGTATCGAGGAGACTGAGCACAGAAACTGATAAACATGATTAGAGCTTTTTAATTAGTGCCAGTCTCTACAACGTTGCTAAGAAACTGATTTGCTGTCCTAGAATGCTTGCCGCTGCAAACTCCGACTCTGCTATGCTAATACCAACTTCTTATTTCATTTTGTTGCTTGTCTGTGTTTCCTTTTCTGCTGCCAACAGCACTTCAAACACTCTCGAAGGAGTCGTGTGCGTGAATATTATTGCAAACTGTAATTACTATGTAGGAGTCGATTTACAGGTCAAACAAAGCTTTCGTGCCACTACTAAAGCTGAATGACACGCGACAATTTTACTTTCGGCCCTCTGCCACTAAGTCGCCTAAGCAAATGCAAGTGAGTGTGAGTTTCATCCAATTTGTCCACTTTTGCCATTCTACATTACATGTTGCCAGAGAAAGGCATGAAGTTTTAGACATCCACCCCAAACTGTCAACTGCAAATTGAGGAAAGAAAATTTGAGAGTGAATTTGAAAGATTAACCGACCATGACTACAATCTCACTAAAACAGTAACGGTTTATTGGAAGTAAGCCAGTACCAGTATATACCTTCTTCGTATTAAACTTTCCTGCAGATGTCCTGAAACACAGATCTGCTGTTATTTCGACTGTTGTGCCGAAGAAAAAGCTCCAGGAAGGATAGGAAATGGCCGCGAAGGCTTCGGAGTTTTGATAGTGGTTACTTTGTGAGTTTTATTGTCTTTCTAAACACAAATTAGTATCTATATTAAGTTTAGAGGTGTTATCTTATGTATAGCAGGATACCTGATCTACCGCGCTCAGAATCGCAAGCCCAAATCGAACAAGAAAGCGCACAAACACGATGAGTCGTACAATTTGACTCAAAGAGAACGCTTGGAGCGCAGTATTCAGCGCGAAAACGCATCGCGCAGTTCGGAGCGCGCGCGCAGTGCTGCCAAGCCGTCCGTGCTAGGGGCGAGCAGGGTTCCAGTGGTCAAAGTGAACCAGGGAGGGTCGCCCGGATGGAGCATGCCCCTGGAACCGGAACCACAACCGCGTGTCAACAAGCCGACTAGGTTGCCGCCACTGATTGCTGACCCGGAAACTTTGCCGATGGCGGACGCCCCTGTAAACACTTTTTTGCGCAACCCCGCTATCTTGAGCAGTCCGATTTATGTGAAATTAGACAGTGTCTCGAAAGATGAAGCCACTACGTAACTTTGCTCTTCTTTGTGTACGGCCCATTTTTGTAATCTTGGAACACTAAAAATAAAGCAGCTTGTGTATTGCCTTATTGAAATGGTCATACGTAAGTCGTTATACCTGCGATTGTTTGAGTCTCTTAGCAACCTGCTTACTTAAGCTAAGCGCTTATCAGCAACCAACTAATTAGGACAGCTGAAAAGCTAACTATTATGCCATCCGTCTACCTAGCCGTTGTAATTCGGTTTTACCTCAGACAGAAATGGCCGCTAAAATGGCAATTTTCTGCTTTCTGCTAGGAGCAGCAGAATGCCGTCCGGAGATGATAGATTTGGCTAAACTTCAGTACTTTTCACCTGCTATCTATCTGCCTACCTTTCTGTACAAGAAAAGAAATGTGGACAAGTGAGAAATTAGAATTTTGGAAGATTAGTAAAAATTTCGGTTAAGCTTCCACTACTACTTTGCCGACAAAGCTCAAAGCCAAATGTACTCGTTTGGGGAGCAAGAAAAAATTGTTTACTTCTCTGTGGAAAGAAAACAGAAGCAGGCGGTCGATTTGGCAGGAGATGTAGAGTTTACGGAAGTGACAGCTGACACCCTCTTTCAAGAGGAAAACCACTACCAGGTTGATTGATAAAAATGGGAAGGCTTCGGACCCAAAATCTGTCAAGTTTTCGATGTACGCAGACATGGGCAAAGGGGGGGCTGAGGGGGGTTGACCCCCCCTCAGGCTCTGACCTACCCCCCCTCAGCCGGCAGCTACCCCCCCCCCCTCAGGAATTTTTTGGAAGAAGTTTATATAGAAAATTATGATAAAAATATGGCTGGATTAGGTGTAAATGAGCTCAGAATAGCTTATTTTAGCTTATTTTAATGAAAAACAAGCCAAAAAACCTTGATTTTAACAAAAAATCGGACTTTTTGGCTTACCACCCCCTCAGCCCCCCCTCAGGAGCTCCTACCCCCCCTCACCCCCCCTCAGGAATTGAAAATTCTACCCCCCTCAGCCGAAATGCTAGCCCATGTCTGTGTACAGGGTGGCCCATTTATCTACCTGGTTTCGGCTCTCTGTAGCTATTGTGTTGGTCAGTAATTTTGAAATTTTAACACAACATTCACATCACAACCGCAGAATTTTTACTCTCAAAATATTGGAAAAGTTTGTCAAAAACCACAAGTTGCACTTTCACGTGTCCGCCATCAAGGCATCAAGAAAGTGACTGCACGTCAAAGTGCATAAGTTGTGACTGATGAAGTACTTGGTAAAAAATTTGGGAGTAAAAATTCTCAAAAAGATAAATGCGCAATTTTTATTTGAAATGTAAGTACAATTACTCAAAAGCCTCTTAAAATTTTTATAGATTCTTTAAGCAACCCTCACCCACCGCCGACAAACTTCATTCTTGCCCCTGTCTGATTTTCTTAGACACCGCGTCTTGTATACTGCGCTATTTCGTAAAATTTGCATATTAACTGCTGCATGTATGTAGCCCGACACGTCAGAAGGAAGCGGTGTTTGTGGGAAGGTGGTTAACTCTACTGAAGTCGGTTCCAAACTCTCAAACAACAGCCAATCGGTCTCCATTTATTGGACGTACGTTTTGTATCTTTTGTTACTCGCAAATGAAATATCTCAGCGGCACTTTAGTTGCGATGAAGATTGGCTCACTCTCACCTGTTGCCAGTCCGGCTGTTGCACTGCAGAATTGTGGACCGAAAAAGGACTGGAAAAAGCTACGAAACGCTGCCTTAGCTACCTGTTTATGTAGGATTTTTGAGTGTTTGAACAGCTTCCCAAGCAGCAATCAGAAATAGAAACAGCTGGCTGCCGGGGAGTGGCGAATGAGAGCAGGACCTACGCACGGGGCTTAGTCACGCGGTGAGAGGCGCGCCCAACTCCTCATTTGCAGAAAAACAGCCGGTCTTAGACAGTCTGGCACTAACGTCGTTTATGGTACCGGTACTTAGTGTAGTTACCACTTCATTCAAATTTCGTACCATATAAGTTACCAGCACCCATGGTCATGGGTAGGGGAACCATATATGGTGGTACCCCCACATAGAATCACACTTTTCGTTCGGCTGTTTGTTAGCAATAAATGTGATTGGAAAATGTAAGTGCGAAAAAGTGATTGGCCAGTCACATATCAATCACGCTTTTTTCTCAGACGATGCACAGTGCTGCATCTGCATGCAATGTGTGATTGGCCAGTCACAGCAAATCACGCTTTTTTGAAAATTTCAGCGAATGCCAACAAAACGTTCACTGTGTGATTACCATTTTTTAAGCACGCATTGCATGTCCCTATGGCCAGGCACGCAAAAAAATTTCTGCGTCTAAGAGATAGGAGTGAGTCAGTGCGTTCAGAAGTTTAGAGGTACATACATTCCATCGACTGGTCTTTGTGACAAACGCGCGCCGAGCCGAGGGGACGAACGTGTAGTAGCCTCCTCAACACACGTGCACAGTAGTAGTCTAGTCTGTAGCCTAAAGCAGTCGACCAACTGTGTTGTGTGCAAGAAGCAGAAATTGAGTTAATTTAGAACGGCCGGTATTGCGTTGATGTTGCTGTGGTTGCGCAACTGCTGTTGTGACTGTACGGCGGTGGAGCCTGAGACCCCGGAGCAAAAAGCGCGTCGAGACCGCCTAACCGAACTGCTGAGCACGTTGAACGAAAAGGACGTGCCGCCCGAAATCGTCTGCGCCGTGATTCGCGACAACTGCATCCGATCCGGAATGCACTGATTTCATCTTTTTTCTCTGTGTTGGTGGTTTTAAGAAAACTGGTTAGCCAGATAAATCTAGGATCAGATATTGCCTACTTCTTTCCGTCCGCCCACTAGTTTTCAGTGCTGTTTGTTGTGTACGGTCTAGAGCAGACATGTGGTTACTGTGTCTGTTGTTGGGGCTGTTGCATGTGGGTGGAAGTGCATCTCAACTGGCCCCGCACCCACCTCCCGGACCCTGTGATGAGCCGGGCACAGTACGCAATGGCTACATATTCTGCTGCCCTGAGAAGCAAGAAACCACATTGGATGATGATTACCCGAAGGACGGCGAATCAATACGCAATTTTACCAAGTGCTGCAAGCAGTTCGGAGACAGATTCACAGCTTACAATACCAAACGTCAGCGTTGTTGTAAAGACAAACAAGTTCACTTCCTTATGCCTCTACCCGAAGGTATACTGTAGTACAAGACCTATTTTAGCTCTACAACAATAAAAAAGTTCCCTGACTATTATAGTAACTTCTAATCTCAATTATTCCATCATCT
>JASANB010004503.1:0-25681 GCA_030248155.1 Sabatieria punctata | reverse complement strand
AACAACTACCAAAACAATACAACACTGTGTTGTTTTATTATCTTATCACTATATCACAACACAACATAGCTTGAAGAATTAAAACAACACAACGCATAATACAACACAATCACTACACCAAAAACAACACAGCACAAGAGACAACAACAGAATATAATATTGAATGACAATAAAAAAATAAATACCTTAGATATTGCTGAATGTGTAGAAAATCGCTTGCAGCATGTTCGTGCCAACGCATTGGTCATCTTGCAGTGTGCAGCAATTAGCTTACGGATTTGACCATGGCGTAGACAACTGTCTCCATAATAAGCCTGAGACGATTTTAAATGGACCCAGGTGTGGCAACGGTTTCACTGAAAAACCGGAACAGTGCGACTGTGGACCAGCCGGGGTACGTCAGACTTTCTCCCATCACCCCTACACTGAGGATAAATGCCACCTTTCAGTTGTGCACGAATGACTGTTGTGATGCTGAGACCTGCAAGCTAAAGGCTCAAGCTGTATGTGCAGTAGGCGAATGTTGCGACAAAACTGCGTGCAAAGTGAGCATTTATTCAAATTTCTGTCATTTATCTACAGTTAGTGCTCAGTTCAAAGCAACTGGCAGCCAATGTCGAGCGGCCAATGGTGACTGCGATTTGCCAGAATTCTGCGATGGCCAAAATGAAACTTGTCCAGTGGATACGTACAAACACGATGGACTGGAATGTGCTAATTCTGAGGTAAGCTAATCACTGGTCTTCTTGTTTTGTTTCTTAACAACTTGGCGCAGGGTTTTTGCTATTCCGGCCAGTGTGGGCTAAGAAAAGCTCAGTGCGAGATTCTTTGGGGAAAAGACGTCAAGGTTAGCTCTAAACTCTGCTACATGAACAACCAACAGGGCCGACAAGGTGGAAATTGCGGCAAATACAAGAACTCTAACCAGTTCATTCCTTGCTCAAGAAGGTATTTTCGCAGTTTTCAGTGTTCATAACGAAATTGCTGTTTCAGTGATGCACCTTGCGGACGCCTTTTCTGCGATACAGACCATCAAATGTTGCAGTACCATGCATCAGACGCAACGATGGGAATGTACGCTATGACCACTGGCTCTCAGACCATTCGTTGTACTTTTGCCCAGTTCAACATGGACCCTGACCCTGGATTGGTGCCCAATGGTGCCAAGTGTGGCAAGAACATGGTAACCACAATTTTTCCGTAAATTTGTTCGTGTTGACTGCAATGCAGATGTGCAAGCAACAGCGATGCACCAATTCCTCAAGTGTATTGCAAAAGAGGCCATGCGACCCAGCAAACTGTAACAATCATGGAGTGTGCAACAATTTGGGTCATTGTTTTTGTGAGGTTGGTTATGGAGGTGTTGGATGTGAGCAGAGCGGACCTGGTACCTTTGGTCTGTGCCCTTCAATGACCATTGGTCTCATTACAGGTGGCAGCGTGGACAGCGGTCCTGGACCAGGCTCCGATTTTCCTGTTGGTCTTGCAGTATTCATCAGTCTGATGATCATTGGTCTTCTGGTATTGATTGGATTTCTATTCTACTATCGCAAAACACGAAATCAATGGCCTCATAGGAGGTGTGACCATTTAAGAAAATGTGGAAAAACCGAACAGATTTAGATTGATCAGTTGGTGGAGTAAAAGAGGAACGAATCAAAATGTTCAACAAAAGACTGCTCAAGAAAGATTGACTCCTGGTCATATAACTCAACAGAGTCAAAGTGTTGATGATATATTGAGTTACCGGAAACCATCAACTCCTTTGACATCCGCAGACAGTGCTTCAAACCTTGATCTCGATCGGCCATTGAGACGACCAACCAGAGTGGCACCTCCACCACCCCCAATTGCAAAATCATTACCAGACCTGCCCCAGATGATCAGAACAAATCAGACTCCTAAACGCTCGGTGACAAAACCGTCGTTCCCACCTCCGCCACCGCCGCCTGCGCCTGCCAAACCTGTCAAGAGCAAAGTGAGCGAGATTGCGGCTAGGTTTGACCAGAAAACGGGTTCTGTTGATACGCATGTGGTGAAATAGTATCTATCAGTTAGTGGAAATTTTGTCCGCCTGCTCTAGAATAAGAATGTTATCGGTGGACAGTGGCATACCCAAGGGTGTAGGGTGTGTACACCCCCTTTGCGGTGGAGGTAGGGAGGAAAAATTAGACAAAAATGTACTAAAACTGTCTATTTTATACTCAGAATGCCTTTTTAATGCGTTTTCGAAGTCTAAATTTTCAAAAATTTCTCGCTGTGGTCGGGCAAAAGCCAAACCAGGCCATTTAAAAATTACTAAAACTTGTAATTTCTGTCAATTTTAAGCTCAGAATGCTTTTTAAACACGTTTTTGAAGGCGAATTTTTCTCGCCCTTGTTGGGCAGCGGCCCAACCAGGCAACTTCCAAATTTTACAACCCCGTTTGCAAAATCCTGGGTACCCCACTGTACAGTGGGAAAATATCGAAATTTTAAAAACATATTAATATAACTATACATATATGTTTTTCGCCAATCAAACATATAAATAACACATATAGTTATATGTTTCTGAAAATTGAATATGCACATATTTTTAAACATAAAACATATTTGTGTAAAAGTCGCTTATTCTCATAAAATTTTGTCCTAATTTTCGATAATTCAAACCTGAGATTCTGAATTTCCTGTTTGAAACGGGTTGCAACAATTTAGATAGCATACTTAGATTCAATAAATTTAAGTGAAAGTCAGATTTTGGAAAAGTTTCCTGTCAAACAGCAACCAAAAGTCTTGAAATCATGAATTCGTATAGCAAAAATATGTATATGTTTCCAGAAACATATTGGCCTCAAAACATATAAATACAAAACATATTTGACATGCAAACATATTGAGAAACATAAACATATATGTTTTCCCAAAAACAAACATATTTATGTTTTAAAACATATACATAAAACATATATGTTTCCCACCGTACCCCACTGTCGCTGGATGGCTTGATTGCTGTTTTATCTCTACAGTAAAGTGACCAAGTTGAAGTCTTAGTAGAATTTTGTTTTACTGAATAAGTTTGTGATTTAGTACTCAAATCGTTCATTGCTTTTACGTATTTCATTGCTAAACATGTTTTTACGTATGTTACACCATTGAGTCTATGAGCGATAACCCCAGAGCCAGCTAGCTAGCTAGCTAATATTAAAAATGTACCGCCAGTTCAACTAAACAAAATGTGCTCGAAACCAGTTGAGCAAAGTTTTGTTTCGCTTAATTAGAATCAAAGTATATTCCCCACTTAGGCACCCCCAAATGATGTATTCTGGGTTGATGTTGCTGTCAGCTCACACAACACAACTTTAGTAGGGGTTTATGAATAGCAATACAACACAAAGAAACGAGTGCGAAACAATACAGACAATAATCCTTCGACTCGCATCAATACTACAAAATCGACTACCCACAACATCACCCCTCCTCGAATGGTTAGTAAAACAAAAAAAAAGACTGATTTAGTGTTAAGCTTTAGGCCATGGTGTGCTCCTTTAGGCTGATACATAATATCAAAATTAATTAACATACAAATTCAACTGGATAAGAGTTTTAAACAAAAAATGGTGATGTTATGTTATGTTCCATGTACAGTTGTATGTAGAAGATGATAGTCAACGATTGTTGCTAATAAAGCGAAGTTGAAAAAGTCAATCGATATTTACAAGTTGCTCCAACCCAGTATCTATAAATTCAACTTCTCTCTGACCCTCAGAGCTAACTTCTTCTACTTCCTCAAATTCATGTTCATCTGGCAACTTGTCGTATTCCCAGTATCGTGGTTCTACTTTGTTGATCACATGATGCACTGTTCTATTCCATAGTTCTGGCTCAACCTCATCGATTAGCTTTACAACAAGTTGTTGCACTTGTTTGATCTTGAACACTACCAACATACAGTAAGCAATGATAAAACTTTGGCCGTGAAGAGAATGCCTGATTACATTGGGACATACATGTAACAGGGGGGGTCTGGGGGGGTCTGCCCCCCACCCCACTTAGGTCATCCCCCCCCGGATGGGGCCCCCCCCCCCCCCCCCGAGACGATTTCACCGACCGCCCCCTCCGATTTTCTGGCAAGTAAATTTTCGAGCAAATTTTTGCAATTTTTTACAATTTCACACACAAAAATTGCCAAAATCGCCTGTAAAACAGCACTTTTTAGCTGTATTTCAGCCTAAATTAGCGATTTTTGGCAATTTTTAGCCAAAAAATTGCGATTATTTCGATTTTTGAGCGTTTTATAGTGCCCACCCCCCCTCCCCCAAAATTTTGTCTCAGAGACCCCCCCGGCCGGCGCCAGACCCCCCCACCCCCCCCTCCCCCCATCGGCGGATGACCTGTTACATGTATGCATTGGGAGTGCACATTAGCGCTTCAGCGTGCCCCCACAATTATCCAGATGCACGGCCAGGATTGAGAAATGGCTTTTCGCGGTTACTTTCAGTACATTTTGCGCACACAAATACCCCTTAGAAGCCCTTTGTGATTCTATTACAAATTCCAAATTGTTGCAACCAAACTGCATCCTAATAACCAATAGCGGGTTGTAACAGCCGAGCGAACAGACGACGGCTAAAACGAATGACAGGATCGAATTCCTCGTACCCGCATTGACAAGAAACGGTGGCTTTCAAAACGTATAACTGATCGAAAATGCCATTTTTCACCTGGAAATTCAGTACATTCAGAGCCCACAAGCGCTTCAGTGTACCCCTGAAACTACCAAAAACATGGCCAGGAGTGAGAAATGACTTTCCGTGGTCGTTCTCTGTAGATTTTTCGCAAAAAGATACCCCCTGGAAGCTATATTGCACTTCATTTGAATCGCTGTTTGAAGCACCTAAAGTGGGCCTTTTGACTTTTAGGGGGCTCTAGCACCCTCCACAAGAGTCGGATGCCGAAACGGACGAACCATTGAATTGCTTGGGTCCGAATTGACTAGAAAAAGTGGTTCCTGGAAATCTGTCAGGTAAAAAAGGTCGTTTTGCCCCACTAAGTATGTTTTACTATGGGAGCGCAAAAATTTTCGTCGATTTTTCAGCGAGTACCCCACGGGAAATCGCGCAACTTGCTTCAAATGGTGGTAGACCTATAAAAGTGGTATGATCCGAGACGGCAAGACTCTGGGGAATCCGAATCTGGTATCGGCATCAAATTTCAAGCACGTTTAGAGGTGGTCAACTCGGACCAATTTTAGTTTTTGGCCGTTTTCATAGTTATGCACTGACTAGAGTAGCACTGTCCTAATAGTACAGTGCATTAGAGATGGGAACGGAAATTAATTTACGTGCCCATGAGTAAGGGCACTGATTACAGTAGCACTGGCCTTACTGATAAAATACTTCGGTTTTAAACATTCCTTGTATAGGGCTTGAGCCAATAAAAAATGGGGATCAGATTTGGACACCTGATCAGATCCTGAAGAAAACCATACCGCTCTTAAATAAAATGGCTCTTAAGGTTTTGACTAATGAGGCTGTACTGCTACAGAATCTGATACGCAACTGAGAAAAAAACTGTCATTTATGACTTTGACCGAAAAACAGTGTTTTGGCTTTGATTCGTTAATCCGGTAATTCGCTAATCGGAACAAAATTATTAGCCGGTTCCAACTTGTCAGGAGGATTACGAAACACGACTCTACCAGGTTTCTGTAAATGACTGTATTTTTGGACCGAGGAAGAAAGTGGCACGTTAGGAGTACGTACGTATGTGCTGTACTGAAATGAGACCGTAACAATACTGAAATTGCGATACTCAAGTAGTTTTAAGCAAAAAATTTAAATTCTAGCGCGTTTTGCTGTTTTCCGATCCGACACTCCAAAAATCCGCTGTGCGAAGAAATACGGCTCCACAATCATATTGGCAGTATGACAGATAATTTTACCTGAAGATCGAACGCTAACCTCCTTTCAAATCACAGACCCACCTACATGCAAATATATATGGCTCCCTGTTACTACTGCCTCAACTGCGTCGACCTGGCAGGAGAGAATTCTCTATCTCCCGATAAATATTCAGCATTATTTAGCAGATAAAAGCACAAAATATTAGAAGAGAAAGTGTTTTTGAAAAAAAAAATAAGTTGACCTTTCTAGAGATAAATGACCCCTGTTTAAAATGCCCCAAAGGACAACAAAAAATTAGAGATAATTATGAAACCAAATCGCTCCAAAGGTAAACAAAAAATTAGAGCACGCGCTAACAACGCATATCCCAAGACTAAAACGTTAAGCGACACGCTCCAAAGAGGAAAGGTCGCGCCGCTCCATATTTTTAATCTGTTTTCTATGCTTGCAACATTTCTGTCACATCCATACTAAATATATCACAACTGGTCTAACCCTTTTGTCATTGTTGTTTTGTGTAGTAAACGTCTCAGTCGCTTCAATATACAGGAGAAAAAAGATCGGCGATGTCAGGAGGTCTCTGATGGACCAGCAATAGGCCAATAGCGGTTTTGTGATTATGGCCGGGGAACTGTTGGCAGGTGTCGGCACCATTACGTCAACGCAGGGCGATTTCTTAGTAACTATGCTTACAAGCGCATGGCTAGGAGTGATTTGGCAGTGAAAAAAGGGCAAACTGTCTGGAATGGCGATATCTAACTATCAGTTTCGAAGAAGACCACTTGGATGTGATGGTAGGGTTGTACAGTATGTACGTACTGCTCTCGAACTACTGTAGGTATACATGTGTGAGATCCGATGTCAGTAGATTTGTAATATGAATTAATTTGTTTGTATTATTAAGTTTGTATGTACGTATACTGTATGGTGTAGTAATTTATTCTGTTTCTCTTCTTATTTAAGATAGTGATTTGTTTTTTCTTGGTAAAAGTTGGTTTGCCAATGGAGTTACGTAATATTTATTACTGAGATTATTGCGTAAGTATACCATCGAAATAATACGTTGAATATAGTTGGTTTTGATGCTAATGGTATATGAGCTAATAGCGAGAACTGTTCAGACAACTAAAACTATGTATTAGTTCTACGCTCTGAATGCATTTCAGACGGATTCTTAGACTGATTTTCTCAAACGGTAATTTTTTTAAGATATTCTCGTTTTTGAAGTCTGTTTGGGCTCCATCAATTCCCGTACCGCATTGGGAAATCCTAGATCCGCGACTGGTAGTAGCATAAGGATTATGATTGTTTAAGAATATGCAGTAAGATCCTGACAGAAAGACAGAAATTAAGTTAAATTCACTATTGCAATTTTTTATCATATGTTTTACTACAAATTCTGAAAATGTATAGGTTTGCTAATGTATATGTTAATATAATAAGTATGGTATAGCCATGGAAGCTAGGGAGCGGCGCGACCTTTCCTCTTTGGAGCGTGTCGCTTAACGTTTTAGTCTTGGGATATGCGTTGTTAGCGCGTGCTCTAATTTTTTGTTTACCTTTGGAGCGATTTGGTTTCATAATTATCTCTAATTTTTTGTTGTCCTTTGGGGCATTTTAAACAGGGGTCATTTATCTCTAGAAAGGTCAACTTATTTTTTTTTTCAAAAACACTTTCTCTTCTAATTTCTTAACCTTTGGAATAATATTCAATAAGGCAAAGGCAACTTGAGAAAAGACGTATAGAACATATAGATAGACTACAGACAAAGCAACAAAATAGACATACAAATACAGAAGGACAGAGAAATTCCGATAGACAGACACAAAGAGCCAGTGGAGTCGACCGGTGGACAGTGGAAAACTAAGTGAACTGACCGATACAGAACTGAGCGGGGGGCGTACAATCTATCTCCTTCGTTAGAGGTACTGTACCTTAACGGTTCCTTAATCTGAACCAGATTCATCGGATTCGTTACACTAACCATTTCCTTCGTCAGGTTTGTTAATTAATGAGAACTATGGAATACACCACGTGATTTCTACTGTACTCTATGTATTGAAACGAGAGAGCATGAAACGAGAGAGCGCTTTACTTAACAAAACAACAATGACCCAAGGTTAGATACTAGTGGGTGTTATATACAAATCTCTTTCAGTATATGTTACCACCACAGAAACCGCACATTACTGTTATTTTACTAGTGGATTTTTATTTTACTATTTACTACAAATTCAGCCCTTCAATTTAATTTTAATTTTTGTTTTACTACCAGGCAGCTCCGATTTTACTAATTTTTGTTTTACTAATAATTTTACTCATTTTACTACTATTTTACTATGATTTTACTACTCATAGGGCCGAATTTTCCATCAATGCTGCCAAGATCTTATAACTGACTGATTTTGGTGCCAAATAGTTGCTGACTTTGTTCATGATTTGAGGTTTTCCAGAACTTTAGTGACAAAATGTGTAAAATTTGAGTCACGAAAGTGAACCTACACATGTTTTAGTGCAAAATTGATCAACATTTTTCCTGAAATTCACCAAAAACTAGTAAAATAGTAGTAAAATTTCTATTTTACTATTGACCCTATTTGGCAATTTAATTTAATTTTTACTTTACTATTGGCTGATAATTTTACTTTTTACTATTATTTTACTACTAGTAAAATACCACTAGTATTACTAATTTTTGTTTTACTATGCTATAGTAAAATAACAGTACCGCACATGTAGGTACTATACACAATACACAATACGTATGCCTTTTATGCTACTAGTACCTTATGTACATGGCGTTGAGCGCCCAACCGTGTGCCGAACCCCTATAAAGAATCATGTAAAAACACACCCTAAAGACAATTCCTCATCCGTTCAGGAGAATGAAACAAATTCTTCAGTCGGCGACACAACCAGTCAACAGCAAATTCGTAGCCAACCAACGTCCCTTCAATCTAAAGCAAGCTTTTCTCAATAGCATTAATCAATAAAATCAAAAGAACGTAAATACCTTTGTTCTGTTTAAAAAGAGGCACCATCCTCGCGCTTGGAAGAAGACTATTATATTTATGCTTAGTCGATAGCAAATTGTCATATATCTACTACCCTTATGCTCTTACGCAGACATATCTATTGGTGGACTCGAATGCTATAATTGTTTTAGTAAGCGGATGTTGATAATAGATCATTTTTCATTATTTTCGTTTGTTTAATTTGATATTCAAGGATCTCTGAACTTAGGGTGCAAATGCAACAAACAGTTGAACTGGTAACACAGTTCATTTCCAGCGCAGTTGTATTTGTATATTGCAACTCATTGAGGCATTTAGATATTTCCAGGCGTATTTTCTGATAATTTGGTTCTGTTAAGGTTGTATAAAGCATCCAAGGTTTTGGAATTGCTGAAGGTCTGATCGGGCTGAACAGTAGACTACCTGCTTTAAGCCAGTTTGTTAGTAATAGAGGCTACCAAACACTAAACAACAGCGCATCTCAACATGAAAAGAGGCGTACGCCACCGCCGCCGGCATGGCATGGATTACTAAACTACTGCATAAATCACGACCTTCGGTCGCCTACACCAGTAGCCGAAGCGAAAATATCCATTGTCCTTCAGCTTACCGCGATTTTAACTTTTGTAACTGCCACACTTCTTCCATAAGCTCTCTGCATTGTGCCACATCTCTACTATCCAACTTCGATTAGTCATGCCGACCTATTAACTCATCAATCCGCCAGTTTGGTTGCGGACGAAAGTGAAACTAGCGATTTTCTTTCAAGTAGCAATTATTTCAGCGTATTTCAGCTTCGTTAAAAACTATCGTCATGCGATAACCTAATTGAATAGTAATGAACACAGACGACAGAATAGCTTTTATCAAACTTTTAGAACTTTATAGAACCACGCAATAACGCTAAACGCTATACAGAACGTACATATTACTGCCAACCAGAACCGCAACACTACCGGCTAAGTAAATACGGAAATCAAGAACAGCTGTCAAAAAAGAACCAATACCGCTACTTAAGCAAACATAAATGAATCCAGCCAAAAATTCATGTACTGCCGGTAACTCATATCAAGTACGTGTATTAGAATGCCCATTGAAAGAATAAAATAAAGAAGCGCGTTATAAGTCAAACAGTTTTCTGAACACGAAAAAACAACATGTGACAGTTTTTTCTATCAAAACGCACATCTGCCAACTTATTAAAACGTTTAAAACTTCTAGCATCCGTACACTGACACTATTCATTCATATCTCGCAAAAGACAGCCCTAATACTGGCAGCCAACCCCATCAACCAAATAAATCACTGCCACAAGCCGACAAACGTATCCACAAATAACATTATTGCTCTCACCAAAAAATTTCAGCCAACAATACAGCCGTTCGTCTGGAACCTCCTTATTAAACAGTGGAATGCTTAACACAAAGTATTCAGACGAAGTATTAAAACTAATTTCATTATGTAAATAGTAAATAGTCAAGGTGTACGGGGTTGCGACAGGAAGGGTCCACAGTGGTTTGACCCAGGCAGGTTGGTCCAACATTAAAAACGCTCCAAACACGCCTCGAAATGCGTTTTCGGCACGTTCTATGCAGTTAAATCGGACTAAAAATTGTTATTCTAAGCTGACAAACAGCCGAAAACAAGCAAAGCATTGCGAAAATGGCCTCTAAAACACCGATTTGCCTCAAATATTAGCAGCTGAAACACACCAAAGGCGTTCTAGCGAATTTTAAGCAAAAAAATTAGTGTTTTCTGAGCCTGTTTGTGGTACTGGAGCTCTTACCAGTACGGTACGTGTCATACATGCAGCTGGGTTTTTCCCTGGGGGGACATTTTTCAAATTCCAAATGGGGTTTTGGGACCAAGTCCAAAGTGGGTTTTACGGCCGTTTTGGGGGGCCAACGGTGTAAGTAAGTAAGTAAGTAAGTAAGTAAGTAAGTTTATTTCGCCCAAACACAGAAAAGAACGAAATACAAATGTTGGGCGCGGCATACAGACGACCACGTATGGTCTTATGTTGCCGAAGTTAGATCAAACATAGGCAGGCTACTAATTCTTTTTGTAAACAGATTAAGAGAATTCGAATTGACAACTTCACTAGGTAAATTATTCCATAGCCGGATGGTTCTGACTGCGAATGAGAACTTTCTACAATTGAGGTTTTTCTTTAAAACCGGTAGATACAGTTTCTTATCATGACCTCTTGTACGCATGGTTTTAGCCCATTCAAAATAGTCTTCAAAACGCATATCATTCAGTCCGTACACAATTCGGTATACGTACTGTAAGTCAATGATAATACGTCGCGTTTCTAGAGTCTCCAAGTCAAATTTTCGAAGTCGGTCAATATAGAAACCCTGCATTTCATTTTTGTTTAGCCGCAATGTAAACGACCTCTGGACACTCTCCAAAACCCTAATATCCTTCACTTTAAAAGGATTCCAGACTGGGGTGGCATACTCTAATTTTGGGCGGACGAACGTTTTGTACAATTGAAGCAAAAAATCAGGATTTCTACTACAAAAAGCTGCAAATATCAATTTTGATTTCACTGCAGCCTCTTTTGCAACTTTAAGACAGTGTTTCGAAAAACACAAATTTGAGTTATGGTCCAGTCCAACCAGGACACCAAGATCCCTTACTTCATTAACACTTTCAATTTGATTACCTCTAACTTCATACTGATGTTTAGGATTTGTCCCACCTAAGTGCAAAATATTGCACTTATGCAAGGCAAGTGTAAGCTTTACAGCTTCGCACCAATCTAAAATATTTTCAATACAACCCTTAAATTCGTCCAAATTATATCTTTCTTTTGGAAAATTAATATATATTTTACAATCATCAGCAAACATACGAACTTTTACACTACTGTTATCAAAGAGTTTGGGTAGATCATTTATGTATATCAAAAATAATAATGGCCCCAAACATGATCCTTGCGGAACTCCAGAGGTAACATCAACAGGTCCTGACATTTGTCTGTCGATTATCACTTTTTGTTTGCGTTCACTAAGATAAGCTTTGATCCAACTCAGCAAATTTCCTTTAATACCATATGCTCTAAGTTTAGCACACAAAATGTTGTGGTCGCAAGAATCAAAAGCTTTTGCAATATCCATGTAAAAAACCTCAACAAATTTGCCCTGATCTATAGCTTGAGTCCAGTCATTCATTGGTGGGGTTTGTCGACCTTTTCTTGGGGGTAAAAAGTGGGTATTGTCGACCTTTTCTAGGGTTTCCGGTTCGAAAAATAGCTTTAAAACCGTATTTGGACCGAAAAAGCGTTAAAAACCCTGTTTTTGCATTAAAAATGCCTCATAAACCCTGTTCCGGTAGAAGAAAATGCCTTTAAAACCCAACACTGGAGCAACGAATGCAATAAACGCCTGTTTTGCGTTCAAACTACGTATTGAATATGAGTTTCTTTCAACGATTAAATACAGATTGAAATGTGTTTTTATTAAAGAATAGTCCAGAGAGAACCCTAATTTCCATTCTAAAGCAGGCGCAAAACCCTGTTTTAGTTATAAGATTACTAAAAAAACCCTATTTAATTATTTGAATGCAGTTCTTAAACCCTGTTTAGGGTTTCTAATCAACCTGGCTAAAAACCCTCTGTAGGCTTTATAACCAGTGCTCAACCCTGTTTAGGGTTAAACCCTAATCTGGGTTTGAAAGTAACCTCGAAACCCTAATCTGGGTTTGAAAGTAACCTGGAAACCCTAATCTGGGTTTGAAAGTATAACCGAAAAACCCTAATCAGGGTTTAAAAGTAAACTGAAAACCCTGTTAAGGGTTTCCAAGTAACCCAAAAACTCTAATCAGGGTTTCTAAGCCTTACAAAAACCCTGTTATTGGGTTTTAGGGTAGGCGAAAACCCTATTTTGTGCTGCAGAATATATTGTCTGGGCTAAAATTTTCTTTACTTTGGAATCCAAAAGTGGATTTTCAGGTCCCAAAAAATCCGCTGGGTAGACTTTTGCCGAAAAATCGGGCTTGGGCGGCACCGTCCCCCTCCTTTAACCCCCAACGACATGAACGGTACGTGTAGCTTATGCAGTTGAGGCGATCCATTTTCCGAGGGTTGGCGTTTCAAGCTAGGGAAAGCTCCGCCAAATCCCTAGTAAATGTATGCATACAAATACGCAGAGAATAACTGAATACACAAATTTTCTTTCAATTCAACACCAAAATCGAATAGAGCCAAGGCAACCATAGTTTGGTCGAGTTTGGTGCTGACCAGCTTGTCTAAAGGGCCACTGTTAGCGGGTCGAGCAAATCGGCACGCGGCCGCTGGTCACTCGGTCGAAGGAGAAAGTCCTGACCTGTGATTTGCTTTGCTAGAATACATTTGGTTCTGTATTTTCTCTCGTTACTTTCTTCGTGTTTTCGTTGTTCCTCAGTCAGAAAAAGGTTCTGTTCAGTCGGCTCCTCGCGAAGCCAGGAGCCGTTGTCGCTTTTTTTTCTGTTCCTAGCGTGTTGGTGATGGCCGAAAGGTAAGACTCCTTTTGGCCATTGCACAGAACAAACCTTCCCCGTTTTTAGGTTAAAAAATTTCTGGCTAACCGTTTAGATCAGAAAGCTGAGATGTAAAAAAGCAAAAGCACTGCTGGGTTACTGTATCTACCGCAACTGCCGTCCTGTACTAGTTTCTGTATTGGGGCATAAAAAGCCAATAGACTCTAATTAGAATCCTGCAGGAATATTTAGAATAAGAAGCCAAAGTATGAAACCTAAATGATTGTTTCAGGGCCAACATAACCGGTTCCCCTAAGCGGAACGCTGATGGGGACGTGGTCGTAAACATTGAAACAGAGCAGGTAATATTCTTTGCCTTTTGTCAGACTCAACCCTACGTAGCGGGGAAGGGTCCAAATTTTCAAAAAACCTTTTTCTTAGAAATGAAGCCAAATTCGGTTTAGCAAACGCCTTTTAACCATAGTTTTAAGCTAACAATCAGGTAGTTTCCGAGTCTGTTTGTTAGTACAATCTACGTACTTGTAATTTCGGCTCAGGGGAGACGGGTAATTAAATAAAAGGTCTGTTCAAAAAATAAGCGGCCTGGCGGTTTTTTGGGAATAACTTTTTAGAAGGCCACGGCACCAAAGTTGTAGAGCAACTAGAGCTCCGGCCTGAGGTGGACCCGAATCCCCTAATCTGCGCTGCCAACACTACTAATTTGTGCTACTTTTCCTAATACTGATGAAACCCAGATGACTGCAGAATTCAATTCTAAAGTCCTTGGGGGAATTTATTGATGCTTTTACGACCTTTCTATGTCAAACCGTTCCAGAGATATGGCCGGTCAAAGTCATACATGTACTGTAGTTGGGAGGACTGGGGGTTTCTTTCTCCCCAGGCCCGATTTTCGGAGAAAATTCCCCCAGCCGGATTCTGAGTGGGATTTTTTTTTGAAACCCATTTCTAAACCTGCAAACAGGGTTTCAGAAGCTCTGATTAGGGTTTCAGACATTAAACAGGGTTTCGGAACCTAAATTAGGGATTTAGAAGCCATAAATAGGGTTCCGGAACCCTAATTTGGGTTTCTGAAGCGCTAAATAGGGTTCCGGAAAGGTTTTCTGAACATCTAAATAATGTTTCAGAGCTCAACTTTTGGTTTCAAAATTTCTAAATATTGTTCCAGATATGCATTTTAGCTGCATTATGTCGAATAAAATAGAGATTTTATGTGCGTTTTAAAGCAAAAACAGTTTATTTGCACGTTTTTAATAAAAATAGGATTTGGTGCACGTGATTCTTTCCGAGCCTTAAAAAGTTTACCATGATACCGCAATAGTGCTCCAAGGTGATCTAACAAAGGCGAGTTGATAAAGTTCATCGTAAAGTGGGTTTACCCGCAAATCTTCACGGTACGAGAAGTACAGTATTGTAATTGTAACAACTTTTTTACACTATTCTTTCTGGACACTCAAAATGGTATTACAGTAGACCTCTCAGATGCATCTCATCTTTGCAGCGGTCTACGGTATCATGGTCACGTTTTAGGCGGGCAAGTGTCTCTAACGATTTCATTCAGCCGTCCTCAATACCTCATCCAAGAAGTTTTAGCTAAATGCACTGGATCCCAAGTTTCCTCCTTTTTTGGTGAAATTTTTGAAAAACGCCATTTTGCAATTCTTGTTTCTGTTGACCGGCCACATCTCCGGATCGGTTTGACCTACAGTAGACAGGTCGTAAGGATCATTGAGCTCCCCAAAGACTCTAGAATCTAATTCTGCACTCATTTAATTTTCATCGCAATTCGGAAATAAAGGCTTATTTTTCGCGGCACAAATTAGTGTTCAAAGTAAACGCAGCGCAGGTTAGTGTCTATATGCCGGACGGTCTAGTTCTTCTACAAATTTGGTCCAGACATGTGCTAGCATTTGGGCTGACATGTGACAAATTTCCCATTCCTGAGGAGGGTAGGAGAGCTGGATGGGGCTGAGGGGATGGTAAACGCAAAGCCCAATTTTTACTAAAATCAAAGGTTTTGGCTTATTTTTCGATAAAATGGGCCATTTGCACTTAAACAAGGCGCACTGTTGTCATAATTTTCTCTACAAAATTCTCAAGCTTTCTGAGGGACGGGAGGCAGACATGGGCAAAGGGGGGGCTGAGGGAGGGTTGACCCCCCCTCAGGCTCTGACCTACCCCCCCTCAGCCGGCCGCTACCCCCCCTCAGGAATTTTTTGGAAGAAGTTTATATAGAAAATTATGATAAAAATATGCCTGGATTAGGTGTAAATAAGCTCAGAATAGCTAATTTAGCTTATTTTAACCAAAAACAAGCCAAAAAACCTTGATTTTAGCAAAAAAACGGACTTTTTGGCTTACCACCCCCTCAGCCCCCCCTCAGGAGCTCCTACCCCCCCTCAGCCCCCCCCCTCAGGAATTGAAAATTCTACCCCCCCTCAGCCGAAATGCTAGCCCATGTCTGACGGGAGGTACAGGAGTTCTCCACTTAGTATCCCAGGGGATAACACGGAAAATCACGTTTCCCAGTGAAAACATTGCTGCCAGTTTAATATCCCACGGATATTAACTGGACAAAGCCATGGGATATAACTGGAAACGGCATGGGATATTAACCAGAACAATGTTTTATCATACATACAGTATGCGTGTGTAAAGAAAATTATTACAAATTTGACATAAACATTGCCGCCAAGTAATATCCCATGGGATATAAAGCGGAATAAGGGTCCATGTAATATCCCAGTGGGTTATTAAGTGGGGTGGGATACTAAGTGCAAATCTCCGGTAGCGGCCAACTGGAAGAGGTCAACCTCCTCTGCCCATGTCTGCTTTGGTGCCAAGCCGCTCCTGAAAAGTTGTGGGCAAAAAGACCGCTTATTATTTGAACAGACTTCTAGTAGAAACACAGCTGACCTTGAGGAGGAGAAGTAAAGAGTTGTCTGGTTGTAGCAAGTCTTGGCCGTCAGTCTGACCGGCAACGCAACGCTATTCTCCAGACCTCTGCTGCAGGTGAGCTACCAGGACAAAGACCTCCGCAGACACTCTTATGTGCTGCAGTTTCTCTCGGAAGAAGAGGCCATGAAAGTGAGTTGGTCTTTCTAACCAGTTACTGCAATTCTTCTGGAGAGAGAGAGAGAGAGAGAGAGAGAGAGAGAGAGAGAGAGAGAGAGAGAGAGAGAGAGAGAGAGAGAGAGAGAGAGAGAGAGAGAGAGAGAGAGAGAGAGAGAGAGAGAGAGAGTGAGAGTCAGAGAGAGAGAGAGAGAGAGAGAGAGAGAGAGAGAGAGAGAGAGAGAGAGAGAGAGAGAGAGAGAGAGAGAGAGAGAGAGAGAGAGAGAGAGAGAGAGAGAGAGAGAGAGAGAGAGAGAGAGAGAGAGAGAGAGAGAGAGAGGGAGGGAGGCAGGCAGGCAGGCAGGCAGGCAGGCAGGCAGGCAGGCAGGCAGGCAGGCAGGCAGGCAGGCAGGCAGGCAGGCAGGCAGGCAGGCAGGCAGGCAGGCAGGCAGGCAGGCAGGCAGGCAGGCAGGCAGGCTCTTAACCATACATTAAATTGCCAAAAAATGCTCTTCAATTGTCGAAAATGCCTGCAAAACAGCACTTTTAACTGTATTTCAGCCCAAATTACCGATTTTTATCCGAACAATTGCCATTTTTTCGATTTTTGAGCGCCTTTTAGTGCCCAATGCCCTCCCAAAATTTGGTCTCAGACCCCTACCACCTCCCCCTTCGGCGGATGACCTGTTTTAAAAATTTTTTTCGAACACCTCCTCTCCTAAAGAGCACACTATAATGTGCGCGGTTATTTTGTTTGGTCAACTTATGACTAACTTTTGTTAAAACACTAGCTTGGCACGGAGTTTGCACAAAAAGTTATTAAGAATTTTCGAAAAAAAACGGAGTGGCATTTTGTGGAAATTTCGTAGTTTTCGGTGAATATCTTGCTAACCAGCTACGATCTGGAAACGGAGAACCATACTATGAAAGGCCATTGGAACAGCTACAAAACCATATGCAAGTCCTAGCTAAGAAACGAATGAAAGGTGGTCGTTTGAATGGACACCAGAAAATGACACCAAAAATCGCTGTCGACCCATCTTGAGGGGGTGTAGCTCCGGTTCCAGGGCGGTTGCTGGTGGCCGGGCATGCACCGTTGGTCTTCGACTGTGCTCTAGTATTTTAACAGATATTAATATCAGCTAGATCCGTGAGATGACCCTGCTTGCCCCCTCTCTTCGTCACCAAAGCTGACTTTCTCGCAAAATGCATCTTAATAACTAAAACTTCTGTGCTAAATAGTGAAATATGGACTTCGGTATTATAGGCTTAAAATCGTTTTTGCAGCTTTTTTTATTTCAAATTAAATAAATATCGGAAACTTTGGTCAGAAATCAGATCTCTGAAAGATCTGGTAGCGTACTGTACTGTGCATATGATTAGAGTTAAGAGCCTGTACGACTACAGCCTATGTAAGTACGTAGTACTCTGCGAATTCGAGCCCCCAACCCGTCTCTCTTCGGAAAATGATCTATTACACGTACTGTACGCCTGTACACATACACTGTACGTATTACACTGCCATATTGGTACGCTCTAACTCGACCGGGCTGTAGGGTCTGACCGTACCAACAAGTACGCCATCTGCACAATAGCCTAAAATTAGCTCTAAAACAGCGATTTTGACGTTAGTACGTACATCGTATTTGATCAAAACTTTTTTTACGTTTCAGCCACAGAATTGCAATTTTTAGTAACCATCCAAAGGTTTTAGTGTAAGAGGCGCTGCCTCCAAAGTAAAACAGTTGCGGCTTTAGGGTTATATCCGGTTCCCATACGTACTGTACGTGTAACAGGGGGTCCGGGGGTTTGTCCCCCAACCTGACTTAGGCCAGACCCCCCGAGACGATTTTCCCGCTCTCCGTCCGATTTTCTAGCAAGCAATTTTTGAGCAAATTTTTACAACTTAGACAGAAAAATTTCTAAAATCGCCTTTAAAACAGTACTTTTTAACTGAATCCCGAATTAACGATTTTTGACGACTTTTAGCCCAAAAATGCCATTTTTAGTGCTTTTAGTGTCCATCCCGCGCCTCCCCATCAGCGGCTGAGCAGTTACATGTTGCTAGTTTGTTTGTCCGTTTTGCTATTCGGCCACAGTAAGGCAGATTTGTTTTAGAGTCAGGACATATTGACGCGCGCTTCTGAAGGCAGATTCATGCGCAGCGAGGAGTAAGTGCTTTCTCTGCTCTACTGTATCTAGGGATGCAAATGGTATAAAAAATACCAAATACCAAATACCAAATAGTAGATGGTATTTTCTATACCAAATAATACCAAATAATACCAAATAATTCCAAATAGTTGCTAAACAGGTCGCTAGCTGTTTGGAATGAGCGCAAAGTCACACTTTTTGTTTTACAGCAAAAATCATAAGTTTTGCCTCAGTGGAAGAGTTTTTGTTGCATCTAAAAGAAATCTAGTCATGCCGAGAAAGAAAACGAGTAGAATTTGGGTGCTTTTCACTGACTCGGGAAATGGGCAAGCAGCACGTTGTGACGTTTGCGGTCTAGGCTCGGTCTCGATAAAGGGGCCGTCCATAAACGACATCGTTCCAAAACCCAGATTTTTCGGAGCCCCCCTTCCCCCAAAATCGCCTTGCGTCCTTTCATGGGGACCCACTCCCACTTTTTGAGAATTTTCCATGAATGGTTGTTATAAGCTAGACTGGTCAGAATTCCTTGTTCTTTTGTTGCTCAGAAACGGTAAAGAGACGTCTTGTTCTGCGTACAATGTATCTGCATTGTTAAACTTTTAGTAATTTAGAAATAACGAGAAAACTCTGAACAGAAGCGCTCTGACAGAGTATACAGTGCAAAATATGCATAATTTATCGCTTAAAAGCTAATTGTTTAGTTATTTAAACTATTTGGTATTATTTGGTATTATTTGGTATAAAAAAATACCAAATACCAAATAATACCAAATACCTAGAAAATACCAAATAATACCGAATAATACCAAATAATACCGGATACCATTTGCATCCCTAACTGTATCTACACAATCAGCCCTGCCCTCTATGAGCTGATCGTCTTTTTTGTTATTTCCTTCTTCATTCTGCTACAAAATCATGTATGTACAGAAAAATCAGCCATTTTACGTAGCTGTATTTTGGAAAGCCGTTTACTGTCACCCGCCAACATGGCCTGGTGTCTTACCCTCGCTGGCTTACATACATGTACACTGTACACCACCCCTTGCTACTTCTTACCTCTCCTCTGCGGCTACCCCTTTGTCGCTCATAGCCCCTTCACCAGCTACGTACCTCCCTCAGTCACTTACACCTCTTTTCCGACTACCCCCACTCAGTCACTTATGCCCCCTTTTCCAACTACTCCCCCACTCAGTCACTTACACCCCCTTTGCCGACTACCCCCTCACTCAGTCACTTACACGCCCTTTGCTGGGTACTCTTGGTCGCTCCTATCCGCTTTGCCCGCTACCTCTCGGCCACTCATACCCCCGATCTGATGTGCGGGGGCCTTACGGCCCACTCATACCCCCTCTGTCCGCTAACCTCTCGGTCACTCCAATCTGTTTTGCCGGCTACCCCTGGTCGATTTTATCATATGTTGCCGCTCGTCACTTATACCTCTCGCCGACTTGCCCGGTGGCTGATTGCCCAGATCAGTGGCTCAAAGGACAACCGTTTTAGCATGGCTTTCCGACCGGCCGTCACAGTGGTGACGTCAGCCTACCAGCAGTCAATTCTCAAGGAGGCCACTCTCTTGCCCGGCACCGAGTTGGTGCTGAAGGACATCGGATTTGTGAAGACCAGAGTGGAAGTTCGCTACAGGGAGAGAGGCAGGTCTGTCCGGCTGTCTACCGGCTTCCCCACAATAGAGATTCCTGACAAGCACGTCTCCCAGTTCAAAGTGCAACGACTGTTGGCAGTGAGTGACCCGCACAAGGCGGGTGCAGTTCTTTTTGTCAACGTAACCGAAGACCAACTGGGCCAGGTAATTAGATTAATTGTGTCCCTATTCATTATAAGGGGTTGCACTAATTTCATGATTATGTAATGATTTGGCTACCCCGAATTTTTTGGAGCAATTTTTACGTTCTATTCCATTTTATCATGCCATGTGACTGTAGTCATAAAAGAATTGAGTAATGTAGTGCTACACCCCTAAAACTCCTCACCATGCATGGAACAGGTCTGGGGGTCTGCCCCACCCGACTTAGGCCAGACCCCCCAGGACACCCTACCAAGACGATTTTTCCGACTCCCGTCACTCCGATTTTTCTGGCAAGTAATTTTTTTAGCAATTTTAGACACAAAAACTGCCAAAATCACCTGTAAAACAGTACATACTTTCTAGCTGTATTTGAGCAGAAATTAGCGATTTTTGACGATTTCTGGTCGAAAAATTGCGATTTTTGAGTGTTTTTCTAACAGCCAACCCACTCCCTAGAATTTGGGCCAGACCCTCTGCCGGCGCCAGACTCTCCACAAGCCCCTCCCCTCCCTCCCAGACGATTTTAGCAGTTTCAGTGTCTCCAATACTAGAAAATTGCAAAAAAATTACTTGCCAGAAAATCGTAGGGGTCCCCGAGCGGGGGTCTGGCCTAAGACTGGTGGGGACAGCTACCCTCCGGACCCCCTATTACAAGTATGAAACTCCAAATAAGATGTCACGGCTCATACAATGTAGATACCGGTCAGTTTTGCCAGTTGGAATTTGAATAGTTGGAAAGCCCTGCCTTAATCTAAACCTTCACCTAAGTGAAATTGCGAAAATGCCAACTAGCCAGCCTAGATACGGCCATTTCAGTGACTTTTGCACTAAAAGCAAGCTCCAATTACGTAATAAGATCGCCAAACCACGTCCTCCTCGAAATAAATACGTAGTAAAATACGTCCGGGCCGGCCTGAGGGAGGAGGTAAGGGGCCTCCGTCTGGACGGTGTTCATGGACGGTTTCGCTCAGGAAAGGGATACAAAATTTCAAAAATCTCAAAAATACGCCTGGAAATGGATTTTAGCACGTTTTATAGGCTAAAAATCGATAATTTAACCTGAAAAGCGTTTTTTCAGCTAAAAACAAACAAAATACAACAGAAAGCGTCTCTAAAAACACCGATTTCTCTTAAATGACAGCGGCGGAAACACTAAATTCAGTTACAAAAGGCATCCTAAGCGAATTTTAAGCTTGAATTAGCGATTCCTAAGCTAGTTTGTTAGACTGGAGTGGTGTGGAGCGTTGTACTGGAGTGGAGCCGCTACAAATATTTGTATGTTGGGCTGGGAAGGTCTTCCTAATTTTTTTCCTTTGGGTGAGGGTAGGGAGGGGCGAGGAGGTTAACGTTTCCATCTGAGTGGGAACCTCCAAACCCCCTAACCACAGAAGCCGAGAATATGAAGAGAAGACAAGGAAAATCAGAGTTATAAGGGTGTTCAAAGTAGCCCCTTCTCTTCTTCACAGCATAGAAAAAGTTCAGTATGAAATAGCTAGACGATAAGCACACTATTGTAAAGAGAATGGTCTGGGGAGCAAAACAGTATAAAACCTGACTACTTTGGGACATTGGAACCTAAAGTTTTCTCGTCATAAAGTTTTCGGCCGTTTAGATACCGATATTTTCAAGCAACATAGCACTGGCAAACAGCAACAGATCCCTTACTATTTGGTAAGGTTGTGTAGCCTGGAGTCTTTGGCGATAAACTAGCGCAACCATAGGCCAAAAAGCGAACCACGAGCGCCAAGCGGCGCAAAAAACGCGCAAAACTCGCGCCTGTTCAAAGTTGCCCCCCTGTTCAAAGTTACCCCGGTTTACCCTATAACATGACCGTTTTGGACGATTTTGAAATTTTGGAATATTGCCAAAAAATAATCGATTATCTATATTTATCGATAAAACTTGTTAATTTATAATTAACAATGGTCATTAAAAACATTAATTTCTGTTTGCGATCGGTTCCTGATTTCCGCCCCCCGCAGCTACACCTGGTTCGGTGTTTGTTCGGTATATAAAGGTGGTAGACGCAGTCCTACAGTCTTGGTATATAAAAAATGTAAAAGAAAATCGCATTGCGATTAGAATGACACCGGTCCCATCAAAATCGGCGCAGGGGTTTACGAGTGACAGTCTGATAAAGTACATCCGTCATATCGGTATGCACGTTGCGGTCAACTTTCTAGGAAGAAAAGGTGGCACGCTGGGTGACGCAGTTAAACGGTCATAACTCGCTTATTATCCGGCCAATTCCGTTCCGGTTTGTTTTGTTAGACTGTATAAAGTGTGCTCTTTTCAATTCTGAAGCCCAATTTCGCCTAGGGGCATTTTGAATTTTCGCGTGCCGGTCCCTATTATACATAGCAAAAGTCCATTTTTTAAACGAAAAATGACGTAAATTAGCTATTTTTAGCTTGAGTTTTTTTCCGCGATTTATGTTTTTTTCCGACCCTTAGGAAAAAAACCGGTTTTTTTCCGGAAAAAAAGTTTTTTTCCGGTGTTTTTTTCCCACCTCACATCCCTGGTCTGAATAATGGTTCTACATACTTACGTAGTTCCGCGTTCGGCACGGAACATGTGTCACAAGTGGCCCCGGTCAGCTTTAGTTTAGCCATACCCAAGCGTTAGTCGTAGTGTACCCTTATTGTGTTTTATAATTTTACGATCAGAATGCGTTTTTAAAGGCTAATTTTTCAAAATTTTCTGGCTGTGGTTTAGCAGTGGAGTGGATAAGGCCTCTTCAAATTTTACACTCTGTTGCAAAATCTTGTGTGCCCACTGCACAGCTTAGAGTTAAGACGTTGAGACCATTCGGTACATGTGCTGAGCCGTTCAAGCGCAGAAAGGGGCTGAGATGCTTTCCTGAACCTACCCCTTCAGGCCAAATCTACCGAGCCTCAGGAATTTTTGGAAGAATCTTGCATAAATATAACTATATCTCATAACAGCTCATTTTAACGTAAATAGTATTTTAACGAAAAATAAGAAACGATCTGTATCTCAGCCAAAAATCGGGCTTTTGGCTTACTATCACCTCAACTCCCTATCAGCCGCCGCTACTTGCCTAACTCCGTAATACTAGCCTACCCCTGCCTGTATCAGTCCAAGTATTAGAGATGTGCAAGGGGACCTTATTCGGGCCCGCCCGGCGGCGGGCCGCTCAAGTGAGGCATGAGCGGCCCGATATGCCCGCCGGGAATCTAAATCAGCCATCTATCTACATTGTATGTTGCCACTAGCCTACATGTAGATACCGGTATCATAAAGCGTTAAGTGCCTGACTGTATAAGCTTTGAAAATGGACATTTTGAAACTGAAAAAAATATAAAAACGGCACATATTTCTATTTTCTGCTTAATTTTTATTACATTTTAAAATTTTTGCTTTATGCATGTATGTCCGGCCTGCCCGCCTGTCAAAAATTTATGCCCAAAATCCTCAACGGGCATGCGCGGCCCTTGCACATCTCTCCTAAACTGTCTAGGGGGTGAGGTGGTTGATCTTTCTAGCTAGGGGTTATAGTACATGTATGAGTCCAGGGTAAACCGGTGCCATGCAGGATTGAAAATTGTTGCCTGTTCAAGAGACAATAACGTATTGCTGGTGTGAACCCGGTTGCATGTAGCTGTTGTGGGCCGACTGCATGGCTGGAAGTTTCAGGGCTGGACGGCTCAAGTGAAACTGCACAAGGTGAAGCGTCGTTGGCTGTCCAAAAGCGGCACCAGAAGCCATTTGCGCTTGGCTGAAGAACAGAAAACTGCGCCCATCAACTGCTACACTCTGCCTAATCAGTTGTCGTCTAAACACCATTTGTCTGAGACTGACATAACTGAACTAACTGGACCACATAGCACTGAGTGCCGCCGTGACAGCGACGCTTAGTAATTTGCACTGCGTACTACTATGCACTCTGCTGATGCGTACGGGAAGACATCACCCCTCCCCCAGGCGGTCTAAGAAGAAGGAGTTACAGTAATAATCATTTCGCAATGACTTTAGTGGGTTTGGAACAAAGAAAACTGACCAACACTAAGTACTATTCAGTTTCGGCGCAACAACATGTTCGCCACATTCGTATGTGGAATGTTTTGTGTTCTTGCATCCGTGGGAGGGAAATTTGTTTAGAATATAAGGGTGAACGAAAAGGTTGTTGTCTGTCTACAAGGGCGATTTCAAAACAATTGGTATTTGCTCGTTTCTGTTTGACCGCTTTTCGCTCCACCCTCTACTACTGGATGTACATGTATGCTGTTTGTACAAATGTACACTATGTATACAGTCTTGTGGGTAAATAATGTTCACGCACACTTAAATTTAGTCACAAATTAAGTCTTATACTTTCGACAATTTTTAGCAAATTTTTGGCTCTTGTATGATAAAATGCATGGTTACTAATGCTACAAAAGTCAAGGTGGGTGATGGCACTGGCACTTTGTCACGATGCTCTAAAGCGCGAATTAGATTTTTGCGTAATGAATTGCCAGAATCCGCAAAAATCTTAATCGCCAGGTAAGAGCGGTGTGAAAACGTTCCAGTCCCATCGGAATGGCAGAAGCATAAATCGGCTTTTAACTGTAGAAATACGTACTTCAGAAGCCCATTTTTTCATTATTTTATAGTTTATACTCTGCACACAGAAAGGTGCGTCTGCGAACATAATTGGTAGTGCTCCTGCTGTAGGTGGGCGTATACTATGATAGTCATGCGTCCTTTAAAATGATTTCGGCTGCTCTGAGTGCCATTTGCATTAGCGATGCAAATGGTATAAAAAAATACCAAATAGCAGATAGTATTTTCCTAACCAAATAATACCAAATAGTTGATAAACAGGTGGCTAGCTGTTTGGAATAAGCGCAAAGTCATACTTTTTGCTTTTTCAGCAAAAATATATAAGTTTTGCTTCAGTGGAAGAGCTTTGTTGCATGAACCTGCACTTTTTAAGAATTTTCCATGAGTGGTTGTTATAATTAAACTGGTCAGAATTCTTTGTTGTTTTGTTGCTCTGAAACGGTAAAGCGATGTCTTGTTCTGCGCATCTGCATGTGTTTTTTTTTCAGTTGTTTCCGATTTTTTTAAAAATCCGGTTTTTTCCTAAGGGTCGAAAAAAAACATAATCGCTGAAAAAACTCAAGCTAAAAATAACTAATTTATGTCATTTTTCAGTTAAAAATGGACTTTTGTTATGTATAATATGCCAGACTGACACAAAACTGTTAGAAAAACAACAGAAAAGACCAAATTTGTCATGGTAAAACAAAAGTGCTAATTATTGTAAGAAAATTTGCAAAAAG